>WUAM01000321.1:1561205-1585378 GCA_024336885.1 Actenoides hombroni
AAGCAACCACTCATATCTACCAGGTAACTTGTTTACCCATACACTAAGTGATGGCATGCATTTCGACCGGGGGGGAGGGACAGTTGGCACGACACATGACACACGACATTTTGGAAGAGAAATTTGGACATTTTGTTTAAATATTTTGACAAAAACTTTTGGGTCTCTTTTTTTTTTTTTGCTACTGTTGGGTTGGGTTTTTTTCCCCCTTTACCCTAATCTATTCAATCCTCTCATTTCTCAGTAGTGAAATCAAAAAAAGAAGGAGGCAGCTAGATGGAAATGGCATTATAAATCCAAACACAACAGGAAGTTTTGTGGGTTACAATTAATTTTCAAACTTAAAACACTGTAAAAACTGAAAGTACAAGAGGTTTCCTCTTCTCCTTGTTTAGGCAACTCTATCTTGGCAGGTTACAGTCTCTCATTAAAATAATATTCTTGAAATTAAAATATGTAAAACCACATTTCTGAAGAAGCATTCTCCTCTGCTACTCATCCTCCACAATCCTCTTTGTCTCCTCTCTTTTCTTAGATTTTTTTTCTCCTATTTTCATTTTTTTCAGTGCTTTTACAGTAAGTTCTTTTGTTGTCTTAAGATACAAAGAGAAAAATTCAAATGCCACTGAAGGATATATGTATATGGAAAAACAATCATGAGCAGTATAAATTTATTACTTCTAGCTGTATAACAAGATGACCTTATTTGCAATATATCATATTCATTGGCTGTTACATAGTGTCTTTTTGAAATCTGTTAATTCTGCAATAATGTCTTAATAATATCAAACTGGTGTATTACACAGCATATATATTATCTCACGTATTGAAATAACGTCTCATTACAACATTTCCCAACTCTTACTTACCCATTTGATAAACATCTAAACAATTTTTACCTCATATTTTAAAGTATGGCTGACACATGCAGAAGATGAATACTTGCAGGAAAATAGAGGAATACTAATGAGTACACTTTTTATCTGTGACACTGCATTTTTCTGTTTTCATTGTTCACAGTGCTAATACAGCCTGGGGAAGGCAGTGCTGCTTCAAAATACAGCTACTGATAGAAGCAAATCATTAATAATGGCACATTCTTTTTTTCCAAGTATTTGCTTCCTTAAACCTGAGTATTTTTAAAACTAAATTATATTTTAAATGAGTAGTAACAGAAAGCCAATCAAGAGAAGACAGCTAGACTTCATTTTTCCTGTTTACTCACCCAGAAAAATCACCATTTGCTTTCTCCCAGAAAAAAAAAAAAAAAAAAATCACCTTCCTGCTAGCAGCACCAAGAAGGAGAGCTTGACTTTCCAGTCCAAAATTAAATTTTAAGACCAGAAAGCAGAGGGAGGGAATAAATATGAACTCCTGCAAGTCAATTTTTTTACACTCACTTTCTGAACCACACACTTATTTTTCGGACAACAAAACCTACTTTAATCTAGAATAAAGGTTGACAATGATGTGTGGACACAACACTCCATTATATCAGGCAAGTAAGTGTTTCTTTTATTCATAATGTCCTTGTGTTTTGTTGCCCCAATTCACACAGGTGAATTTACTGAATATATTTTTAACAACAGTAGATCAGTTAGAAAAGCTTAGGAACACATAATTACTCCATATCATTGTATTTTACTGCTGTGATGTGATAAAGTTATCCGAGGGGGGGAGAAATACATTCCAGCACACAGAGGGTTTATATCTTTCTATTTCTCTTTCTTATTTTTTTCCAAGTGTCCCTAGCTCTTAATAGTTTCATAAGCAAAATGATTCACTGCAGGAAATGAAGCGTTAATGCAGCTTCACGACATTTTGAAGCTACAGCTGTTTCAACAGTAAAGATTTGTACCCCTGAATGTACAAGTAGCACTTGGAGCTGAAAGCATCTATTGACTGAAGAAGGGCTTGACCCTTTGCTCAGCAGCTTCAAAGTTGTGAGTCATATGGCCCAGACAGAATCCCCAAAGTCTTCAGAAATAGAAGAGCAACGTAACTATTGTGCTACAAATGGCTTCTGTAAAAAAGCATATTTATCACTATTCAAGAAACTACATAAATGAGTCTGAAATTTTAACTGCGGTTTTCAAAGGACAAATGTAAAGAAATAGGAAGGTGTAAGCCTGGACAGCCAGGCCTCTCTGATCTGAGAGGAGCTCCCACTACCATCTGCAGCACAGGCCAGCTCTAGGCTATGTTCTCCTCACCTCCGACAATTACATCCAGGCCAGAAGCAGACAGTACAAGCATGGGAGATCTCCGTGACACCAAGAAAGCCACTGTAAATAGAACGTCATTTGGTAACATCCACATAAATTGCTTTGGCAAAGAAAAACAGGTAGGAATCACAACTGCGAGCAGCTGCTCTTTCTTCAGTCTTCCTCAAAGATTGCTTCATTTAGGACAAGGAGCAACATGTGTAAGCTGGAGCATAAGAGGTTCCACAGAAACAAGGAAAAACTTTTTCACTGTGAGGGTCACGAAGGTCTGGAACAGGATGCCCAGAGGGGTTCTGGAGTCTCCTTCTCTGGAGACATTCAAAACTCACCTGGACGTGTTCCTATGTGACCTGCTCTAGGTGGTCCTGCTCTAGGTGGTCCTGCTCTGGCAGGGGGGTTGGACTAGGTGATCTTTCGATGTCCCTTCCAAACCCTTAACATTCTGTGATTTGCCAATTGGGGAATACTCTTTTTCTTTGCCTGTCAACAAACCTTTTTTAATAGCTTCAGTGAGAGCTCCTATCTCCCAGAGCCTCATCCAGGGCCAATAGGCAAAGAATGAGTCTCTCAAAAGGAAAGAAATATCTGCAGGTATTGCTAAATAACTGTTCAGGAGGTAACAGCTGCTACAAGCTCCATCTCATGTCCAATATAATCAAGGGAAAACAGCGAAATACATATGAACTCCCTGCAGAAATTATAAATTGTTGGAGGAAAACCTATCAATAAACAAAAACAGAAAGAGCATTTAAAAAAAAAGAGAGAGAAAATTAACTATCTAGGAAAAATTGAGTAATTATTGGTTCCAGTAACTGGAAAGGAGACAAACCAGAAGAGAAAAACACTATAGGCAGTAATATCAAAGATGACAGGAAAAGTGGTAGGAAAAAAAATAAAGGAGAACGCGGGAAAGAAAGGATGGGAATGAATGCTTATTCACCCCAGAGCTGTGAACACTAGGTATTGATCTAAAGAGTCAGTCCTGATGTTTAGAAAAGCATTTATATAAGAAACATACAATGCATTTCCATAATAAATTAATCAGCAGACATGCTTTCATGCCCTTAGTAGCTTTGGGTTTATGTAACATCTTCTTTAGGAATCGCAGTAGTTAAACAGATGTCAGTGGGTGATACAGTATCATTTAGGTTGGACTCTGGAGCAACCTGGGGAAAACTACTAAAACCAAGTGAAGTGTTCCAGCAATATAACAAAGGAAAGCCAGAATAATGAAATGCACTTTGGAATGATTCATTGAATTCAAAATCAGCCTTGACTCCCCAGGAAAAGCGACCATCTCTTTATGGTCGCATGGAAAGCTTGATTAAAATCTTTTGCTCACTATCATGGGAAAGATGGACTTTCATCTGTCAACCAACCCCCATTCCAGTGAAGAAGCACTCCAAAGTATTTCAGTTCCAACAGACCCCAAATAATTCATGATACTCCCCAGACATACAAGAAGAACAAATGCTAAAGGATAAAACAAAAAAAACGTGTCTTCCTTTTGCATGGGCCTTTTAATTCAATAAATACATGCACACACACATCAAAAAAAAAAAAAAAAACATGATTTAAAAAAAGCATGATAAAAAAAAAAAAGCTGAATCTGACCTGAAAAGAGGTGTTTCACAGATAGGCCACAAAAACTAAAATGTCCCCCAAAAAGAACTGACTTGCCAGACATGAAAGGGCCAAATCAATCTGTGGTGACAGCCCACCCCTAATTTTCATGCCTACGGTTGGTATGACACTTCCCTGTGTCTGCAGACTCTAAAGGGTTAACTACATGAGGGTTTTTTCCCCTATTCAAAACTCTGTGCAACCCATTTCCTTACCCAGAACATCTCATGCATTGTGCTAGCACACAATGAAACTATTCAGAAATTCTTATGATTCAATCTTTTTCTGTCATTGCTTTTAAGCTTCTGGCTAGGAAAGTGTTACTGTGGAATAACACAAGTGCTCTGCTTAAAATTACTTCAGGTTTTTAATTCATCTCTTCTGGACTTAAGAGTGGCACAAGCTGAAGCAGAATTTGTCCTCTTCTATTTCTCATGTCCTTAAAGTGAATCCATGAAATGTGGCTTCATTACTCTCTTCCTCAGCTACAGGAACAGTACTGGGTTAGTCATTAATGTCAGAGGGTCAGTAAAGCCCAAAGCAAGACAATGATTTTGGCCAGCTGAGGAAGCAGGTCTAGTCTTCCTTTATCACCTTCAATAGGTGATAAAATCTTTTCGGTCCGGAAGGATGCTACTATCAAATGTGCATCAGCTTCTTCTGATTTAAATGTTCATTTGCATCTGAAAAGATACTCTTCCTAAAGTATACCTGTGCTCTACACGTAATGCTTCAGTGTCTTCAAATAACAGAACTAAGAATGAATGTGGATGTTTGAATGCCACAGGTAAGTGCTTATGACTCCTCATACCACAAAGTTAACCCACCTGTAATTAAAGATGATAGAGAAAACCACTGCAGGCCCCTGTGCCCCCAGAAGAGCTTAGAGAGTAAGCTCATACAACAGCATGAGCAGGCAAGGGTCTCACAGAAAGACAGCTTGTGGCTCCATCTCAATTTGCCAGGCCTCTAATGATGACTTGCACATCTTGCTCCTGGGTCAGGTATCCACACAAAAGAATAACCTGAACTGTAAGAGTCTGGTTTGTTTTATTTAGAATTTGTCAGAAAAAAAAAAACAAAATAAAAACCAAACCCAAAACAAACTCTGTGAAAACAAAACTACAGAGGGTGGAGTTAATTCTTTCCAGGTTTGGATCCAGGCTGATCTGACAAGCCCAGCTTTGTCCCACATCTGTTGGTTAGATGGAAAATTTGCTTACACGTGCCCTCAGGAAGGGCAAATTGGGTAGCAAAATGTTGGTGGCTGAGCAAAATAAGGGGCTTCTATCCAATTTGTTTCTCAGACTGCAGAAGCCAAAACTCTAAAAGATTATGGAGTCTCCTTGCTGGAAGACAAAACCAATGTTCTTTAATAAAAGATGCTGTTATCACAGAGAATTTGCCACCACATACACGCATCCTTCCAGTTTTGATAAGAGTCTCATAAATAAAATTAACAAAACTGTCTCTCTCCCTGGCAGGTCATTTTTTATTGTAGCCAAATTTCTTAACAAGTAGCAATTAACAAGCTACATTGCCTGTAAGTGCACCCAACAGTCTCGGACTACAGGATGACACATTATATCCATGAATACCTCACAATTGAAATACATTTTCCCTATGGGACTACATCACTGCTTGATTTAATTTTTCCTGACATTTGGCCTGGAGCTTCTTTAAAGAAATGAACTTAGGATGGCTTTGCTGACAGCAAAGGACAAACCATGGCTATATACTCAAACCCTGCTGAAATCATGCACACTACCCTTTTAAAATACTAATCCTCCATAAATTGCAGGATAGTCACCGAGATCCATTAGTCAGAGTTCATCTTCTGCTGTTTCAGGATGAGCTATAGGTCCACATACGCAGTACAAAAGTCCAGCATAAATCATACAACTGAGAAGGAATAAACACTTTCACTAGTGACAAATTCATAGATGTGGAAGGAGATATACCAACCCATCAGAATCCCTACCAGGGTTTTTTTTACAGCCTCAATAGTTCTTACTATGAATCACCCATATTATGTTTTGGATTGGTCTCTTTCCTCTTCCTCCACAACGTTCTCTTAAAAACAGGCACATAAAAAGATGCCATTTCAAGAGGACTCTTAGGAAAGAGAAGCAAATGGGCTAACTTAAACTAGGGGAGAACAGATGGATTAGGAACTATAGTACTACCATGCTTCTAATAAATCTCCAGCTTGAAGAGCGGCCAAAAGAGTCTACATTCATTCTCCAACTAGGTTATATCTTTCTCTTTAAGATTATGAAGCTGTTATTAATATTATGAAGTTGTGTGTCTCTCCAAATATTAATTTCATGCCCATTATAAGTGACACACTGACAAGTTCAGAGGGAAGTGCTCTGGCTGTGATACGGGCACAGCAACACCACCTACACAGTATTTCTAATGGTTTCCTGAGAGTGTATCTCAGGCCTGTGCCTGAGGACCACCCTACCAGCTGTACCATCTCCAGTTCTGTTTGAGTCCTCAGTTCCAGTACTTAGGGGAGCTGAATATATCAGAAGGAGAACTACATAGTTTCAACTGTATAAAGCTTTAAGAAACGGTAATTTCATTAACTTATTTTCACAAAATGGATAGAAACGGTTCACAAAGTCCTTAGGAAAAGAAAACTATGGAAAAATGAAAATTAGGACTGAATTAGTCCTGGCCCCAGTCCCACTCTGCTGAGGACAACTCTCTCTGAGCACCACATCTTCACCTCCAAGTGGTCTAAGAGTAAATGCTCCTCAACACAAACTCATCTGAGGTTGGCATTCAGCCAAGACAGCAGTAAATGCCTCCATCCCAACAGCAGTGGCACGTACCTCATCCCCAAGAAGACTGGCCCCCCAGGAAGCAGTGAAACACTGTGACAAATCAAAGCAAGACAAACATCAACTCTTTGTAGTTACCATTAGAGTAGATGCATCCTAGATTTTATGACCCTCCTTTGACATTTGGAAGCACCTCATCCAAATACACAAGTTTTTGGGGTGTTGTATAATCAGTTCCATGCAAGTATCTCTAAACTAAATTATTTTTCATGCTCTTTTACTGTCTTCCCAATCCTCTTCCTGCCTCCTCAAGCAACTTGACCACCCGCAGCAGGTATGAACACATGCATGAAATAACCTGTTTCTGGGTTAAACCTAGCGAGTTTAAGATTAAAATCAGCCAGGTTGACCAGTCTTTGAATACATGACTCTGAAAAAAATGGGAAAATGCCTAAAGGCAGATTAGGCTTGCCCCATGAATAGCAAAACAGAGAAATCACGACCAAGTTTGTCACACTTTCAAATGCCCGCTATTCACATTGCTCACTCTTTCAAATGCACAGCCTGATTGTTTGCAGAAGCCATGGGACACTATACTCTAGGCTTATGACTTAAGAATCACCTCTCTCCTTTTTCATACACCTACAGGATTACTCTTGTACCTGTTATCAGGTTATCTCTTGTGCCCTGAGCACTCTAAGAAAGTGGAGAAAACCACAAGCAATTGAGTTCCTGTTTATCACAGGAACCTTGGTCATTACTTGATCAATGTTCTCAATGAGCATATGAAGTGAAATGCACTTAAACTACCACAAAGTAAAGAAATAGAAAGGTTTCCTAGATAGAAAGTTTGCCTACACAAGCCATGTTTCATACAGTGTTCGTAAGAATTCTCCCCACCTTCAAAACTAAGTGAAAAAGTCTCAAATCAATCTTTAAAAATCACTTCATTTTGGAAAGGCCAAAACTGCCTTTGAAGCCTTTAGGTTTACACAAAGAGATTAGTCTGAATCATACCTCTCAAGAAAAAGCAACAGCTCCTTCCAGTTCAAATGAACTGAATTCTTCTTCCAAAGAGCAATTTTTTGCCAAGCTCTTAGTCTCTGTTCTGTCTCTCTAGCACACCTCATCCACATCTCCCTTTGCCCACCTTACTCTTCATCATAATGATTTTCACTCTCCAATACTGTACCTCAAGCTCCTAGTCTTGACCTAGGTTTCTTTAGCTTGAGGCGGTCAGAACTAAAAGACAGATCATCTGTTTTAAGACCTGATTTTTTTCCTAGTTATGTAGCAGATCTTTTGTATGACCAAAGCAAGTCATTTAGCTCTCTGCTTCCTTCTCATGTATTTAGGGAAGAACATGGTCAGGCAGGGCAAGTCCCTCCATCACAACTCTTCACCCTTGATGGAACCATGACCTCACTAAAGGACCCAGACTGTAATACTTCTGTGTCAGATTTCAAATTCAAACACATCTTGGTTTGCAAAATGCTAAGTAAATGTCTTTCTTAACGACATCGTAAACCTTTTAAATCACATATAAGTAGCAGAACAAAACCTCTACATTGCCAGGGCAGAATAAGATATTTTAGTGCCAGCTCTGGTCCATTAGATTTTAATTGGCTCCAGCTGGCAGCCCCATAAACTGTAACACTTGTTACCTGCAGCTGAGCAGCTGTCCACACAAAAAGGAAAAAACTTTCCTAACCACGAAAAAGAAAAAAATGTTGCCTCTAACTTCTTCCTTGCAGTCCAATACAAAAGCACAGCCAGCGTACCAAACAGCTGTTTCAGAATTCCTTTTTATCCCAAATCCAAATAACCTCAAAACCTTAAATGCTGCAATCTATTTACACAAGGAGAATCCATCATTCAAACACACTGCTCCTAGGAATCTGCATAACACTGTACTAGGGAGAGAGTTACGTTTAACTCAAAAGCTTAATATAAACTCAGAAACATTACTGATGAGGATTTTTCCCAACCTCTGCCTGTGCTTTCCCTGCCTAGCTGGATGCACTGCAGGACAGAGCACCCCACTGCTGCTCGCTGCCAAACTCAACAGGCACGATGGCTCACACTGGACAACTCCTGAAAGTTTTCCCACTCAGGTAAAAAGGATTCAGCCACAGAAACTGTGGAACTGAATTAGGTCTGCCATTACAATGATGAAGTACAATTTTAGTCAAGTTCAGGCAACTGTCCACATAGCACCTATTTATGTGTAGGCAGGGAGACATAGAAGTATCAGCAAAAAACAGCTCACAAGAATTAGAGCAGCTTGATCAAATTCTGAGCTCATGCCAACCAAGGAGAGATTCCAGATTTTCACTGGAAAGCAAAGATCACAACTTATTCTGCTAGATTTCAATTGTAGTATTACCTTTTCCTTTCATTTATTTCTATTTGAGAATGAACAAGGAGAAAAAGAATACAGAATTTTGGTCTGACCTGCAGGTCAGTCTTTTCAAGTAAACAGTCTCACCTGCATGACTGCTACCGGTGGTAGTAACAGGCACGTTACTGTCTCCCACAGTGACATAGAAAAACATCTTCCATCTCTCAGAGAAGATGGTGCTTCTGAGGAGCTGACTGAGCCTTTCAGAAACCCCCCAGCATTTCCCAGCACCATGGCTGACGCTCCTCTCCCCCAGCAGCAGCAGCACAAGGAGGACCCCAGCAAGTTCTGCAGGCACTGCCAAACAAGCCGCAAAGAGCTGCACAAAACCCCGCCTTGGTAACTGGGATGTGCAGCACCTGTGAGAAGGGGGCTGGCACAGCTTCTGTTCTGAGATCTTGAAACAGGTGTCGTGTTGTTGTTTCCCTGCTGAGCACAGAAGGCCCCTTCTCCCACCTCCCGCACCCTGCTCTTCTCCTGCTGTCACAAGGGTGCTTTGAGAAGCTCGAAGAGGCCCACAGCAGCCCATCCCCCTGCCGTGGTGCGCAGGCCTTCAGAGCCCGAAGCCCCGAAGGCTGTCTCCCCTCGGGGAGCACCCGGGAGGATGCGAGGCTCTGCTTTGCGCTCCGCTCAGAAACCAGCGTCGCTCCTGCTCTGGCAGCTCTCCTCCCAGCGCTGGTGCCGCCAATAAAGCAAACAGACAGGGCTATTTAAAAAATGACCCTAATGATGTCAATTAGACAAACATTAATAAACTCAGCAGGTTATTTCCCTACTGGAAAAACCACCGTAGATCAGAATAGCTCTCACGTCGGTGATTCATGTTGTTGTACAAGGCTTGTGTCTGAAAATAAAGGTCCCACATGAGACTTGCATTGAAAACACCTTATCCGCCAGGATCGCCTTTATTATTTCTGAACTACAAAGAAGCCAATAAAAGAGCTGTATTAAAATAGGCCCCCTGTTACCAGAATGCTGTGATTAAATGTTTGACTTACAGTTTGCTTTATTAAGCAAAGCAAACACCAGCAGCTTTCCAGATTTCTGAACTTTGAGTCATTTTTTAGCATTAGGGCTGACCCAAACCTGCTCACATCCTAAAAGCCTGGAAATTACACATCGTATAAACCTGCAGGTAATATTCTATCCTAATGTGAAGTGTTATAAAGGGTTAATTATATAAGGGTTAATTTCCCATTATTCATTGATTATATAAGGGATCTCTTAAAGCTACACAACAGAGAGACTAAAGAATCACAGGTTTTGCTCTTGATAGCAGAAGGCTTATGCTAGACATCTACGATTTCTCATTTAAAAGAAACACATAATCTTACATTAATCTAGTCTAACAATTCTCATATTTCTAATATCTTTGGTTAGTGATGTAATTTCTGTGTGTGAAATAGTACATGATACTCAAAAGAAAAACACAAAGGGATGACAGATTAACAGTCAAAAGACTGTAAACGCTAAAGTAAAAAAACCACTCTTTTCCTACCTCCATACTGGAGAAAAACTTAAGCGTGAAGAGAAGCTCCTAGAACACCTGTAACAGAACCCAGACCAGTGGGACTGTCAGCATGACTGAGGTGGGTGAAGCCCCCAAGCACCTACCAGACAAAATCCACCCTTCCAAGGCCTTCTCCAAATATACTGGTACAGAAGATCCTGACTTTGGAGGTAGAATAGCCATTCTAGCACTTGAGATCTCTCCCAGCACTGTCTTCTGAAATATCCTACAACATAACTACTTAATTCTATGCTAGCAAGAAATAGGGAAGTGGACAAAACTACCACTCCAAACACTGGTTTTAAATATGTCAGCTACCAAGTGCACAATGTCAAGGTCAAAGTCCTCAAAGACATTTTAGATATAAACCTCTGTTTCAGTACCCACATTTATTGTTGAGGTCCTACGACAGCCTCAGAATCCTACATTTCAGCTGTTCCCCCAGTGCCCCAGGTGTACGGATATTAAAACCTGCACAAGTCTGTATGCAGAAAACAACCCACCTTCAACCCTGCCTTCACCTGACTCTTACAGCTCTGTCTGAACAAGCAAAACCTCCCTCATGTGTTGTACTGCAACGCTGCGGTTTGTTCCATGGATTATGAGAAGGCATATTCATCTCACTGTAAACTGCACAGAGAGGCCTGGATCCAGCTCACAGATGGACACCTAAATGTAGGTGCCACACACAGGTGTTCACACGTGCAGAAGTCACCTGAGTACTCATTACAGTCAATGGAGTTCATGTCATCTGCTCAGCTCATCCTAAAATGGACACTTAAATCCAGTTAGCTGAGGAGCCCTAGACTGTGTTGCTTTAAAAGGTGAATAGCTTTAGATTCTTATTAGGAGTTCTTTACTGTCTTTATAACAGAAGCTTAGACTCCTGCTTCACATATAGACAACTCTATTCAAGTATTTAAATTCACAAACAGAATGTTATTCCAAAGTCTAAAGTGATGATGCAGGTTCAGGTTTTACTGAACATGTTGTCGTTCAGTCTTTTCCACCCCAAAGGGACAGGTGCCTTCATGAGGAGCATGGGAAGGCTCACACCAGAGACAGATTTTACAATATGTCTGTTAGTTACAAATGAAAATAGTGTGTGCTGTTCCTTCTGCCTGCAATTTGTAAGTATAAACTGAATTTTAGATATGTAACTTAGCCACTGTTCCTCACTTAAGGTATAGCTGTTCTGTTCCACTGTATCACTCAGTACCATCAAACCTGGGAGGCCACAAAGGATTTAAGCATGTCATTTAATCATTCTCCAAAAGGCGAGCTGAACAATGTCACATCTTTATCATTGCATATGGCATCACTTACCTACACTGATAGCTGTAAAAGCAAGAATCACTGTTAAGCATTTAATCCTGTCAGACAGAGATATTAACCTGCTATTTTAGAAGCCATTGCCATCTGATCTGTGCAGTACTGACAATGATGGCTTCCCAAGGAACAATTCTTTCTGCCAAAAGAAAGAACAGTACAAAGAGCTTTGATGGAGATGGAACTGTAGACCTGGTAGAGAAAACTTTTGATGGAAGCTATTTCAGTAAAGATGGTGTGGGGGGAAAAAATGAATTCTTTAAAACATTGATTTACTTCCTGTAATACACAACAAACTCATGTCTTTCCCTCATTTGTAGGTATACATGCATATATTACTCACTTATCTGTGCCTCCAAGGATAAAATCAAAGAATGACATCATGTCACAGTTAATGTCCTAGCAAGGATCTCAACCCTTAAGTACACTTCAAGGGGGAGAAAGTGAACAAACAGAAGATTTCCAATCACACATTAGACGTTTGCTTGAGTAAGTACTGAGCTGAGATTAAGCACAACAACTGAAGGAAACAACTGGACTCTGGAGTCTGGGCAGAATACATCCATACCAGCTGGACTCAACTGACAATGACTCTTTCAGACATGAGACATTTCATTCATATTTCACACAATGGCTACATGAGTAATGAACAGATGGTTTTGCTATTCACACCACTTAGTGGAGCATGAAATGATGCACTGACAGGTACAAGAGAAAAGAACTCAAAGCAGGTGTTGTAGTAATACTGTGGCAGCCTACAGTATGTCAGAATCCAGGGTGCAAAATACCTTATCAAAACATATTCAGAGGATTCAAAATTAGAGGCATTAATGGCTAATTCTTTAAATATATTTTTTTTTTTTAAGCTCAGAGGGCGAAAATTATAACAAGCAAAGACATCTTAAGACTCCACTTGATAACTAATCCATTCAAGCCTCTATGTTCTTCCGTACTAACCAAAGAGAGACAAAGTCATCTGTATATGTGATCTCCAAGCCTGACTACTGCAGTGCACAGTGTATGGGACTGAAAGCCAGAGGTCTACACAAACTCCAGCTGCTGTAACAGGCAGCTGCCCAGTTAGTAATGACTTCACTGTCTCACGGACACATTGATGCTCTGGTCACTGTACTCACTGATGAAAATAAAATTTCAAAACAAAAATTAAAATAAATAAATAATTAAAAAAAAAAAAAGTCAAATTTTTCATCTTCAAATCTAGCCTACTATTTAGCCAACTGAAAACTCCAGCATTGAGTTTCTGCCACTGTATCATGGAGTCTGGAGCTGAAAGTTGACTTACTTCCTTGAGCTAATGGTCAGAGTACCCAAAGCAGTGTATAACAGCACCCCTGGTTTCTCTTGCAGTAACTCAAACCATGCAGAACCTCACTCAGAAGCCAAAAAAACCCCAAACTTCTTTTTAAGTCTCATGAATAACTTTTTAAGTCTAATTCATTAATTTAGGACTGAATATTTTCAATATGAAATCTAGCAATGTATCCTAAATTTCATTTCTTCCTCAAGTACATTAATAAAATATTAACCATTTTGCTGCAATTATCACAATGTGAATGAAATACAAGAAGAGCTTCTATTCCATGAGGACACTGGTCTGTGTGAGAAGCTGCATTTGGGAGCAGCACACCTCCTCCTATGCTATGTGTCATTAGGGTTTTACCCATGTTACTTACCTTCATGGGCCTTTTCTCATATTTTTGGACAAACACCTTGCTAAAGACATGTTGGGATCGACATCCCTTCCACTTCCATACATGAACAAAGAGCAGCTCCACTGCTCATAAGCCATGCAAAGCTACCTTTAGTGAGACAAGGCTTGAATCTCATGTCCATATTGTTTCCAGATTTTACAGTAAAATAAAAATAGCAAGTGTTAACTTGGAAAGATGTGATATAATTATGAGAGCTACAGCCTGATGGGATGGAACACACATTTTTTTATGAAATCTGCACAGCAATCCTGACTGACCCCAGTTCACCAGGGTATGGGCTTTATATCTTCTCCAAAAGAGGGCATCTGCCAAACCACCTTGCAGCTCCAGCTCACTGTCTCTCTGTGCTGACTCAGAGGAAAGAGACTGCCATCTACTGAGTTAACCCTCTATTAGCAAAAAGGGAGTTAAAGCAATGAAGAGAAGGTTCATGGTTAAGGCAAGGAGGCTAGAGAGCTTCCACAGACATCAACTGTTCATACTAATACAGATTCAAGAGCTAACAACAATTTTAAGTAAGCCTTTTCTTCTCTTCCCTTCCTCCTCTGCTACTTTCCCATAGTTAGTCAACAAACTGATTTCCTAATGGGAATTATTAAATCAATGTATACTTCATAACATCTAACCCCTGTAATCCTTTTGCTCTGAAGGAGCAACAAAGCAGCAAAGCAGAAAGGTGGAGTATCCAAAGAAGAAAACAGAGAAAAGCATAGTGGAGAGCTGCAAGAAGGGAGGCTCTTGAGCACTCACAGAGTTCATCAAAACATTTATATGAAGCAGTCACTGCAACAGATTAGAGAAATAGCAGTAAAACATATCCTGAATAAAAGAGCATTGCCACAAACAGCTAGTCCCCACTGACAGTAGAGGGTTGCTACCATTAAGATAAAGCTTAGTTAAGCCCTAGACCTTGAATATCATTTCAAAGCAAAGATCTGAAAGCAACCACAAGTATTAAGATCCCTTCTTATACCAGGTGCTCTGCATGCTCATCTGTTAATATTCATCACAGCCAAAAATGTTAAATATCTCACAGTACCCAACGCTAATTGACTAGAAGCCTCAAAACAACACAATGAGATTAATTATTGCCTCCATTTTAACCAGAAAGAAACTAAGAAATGAAAGAAATTATTTCAGAATGTACTGCACGCCTCTAGGTTCAACTAATTTTCCTTGCAGCCCAGAGAGTTCCTACAGCAAAAATAAAGCCAAAACATTCAGCCCCAAATGCTTGTATTAATATTAAGGTAATTACCCAAATAGCAAGTGCTAGAAAAATTGGGTGTCCAGAATGAAAAGCAGTCGTGAGTTTACCTTAAAAAACTAGATGGCTTATACAAGCACTTGGTTGTAGAACAAGTGAACTCAAAACTTTGTCCATGTAACTTTTGAAGTGTCATGCAGCAAGCTGACATCAAGGCTGGAAGGAGAATATATTACTTTTTATTCCTAGACGAAAATGCCATCCTGTTTCTCTCAACGATAGAACGCACGCCAAAACCAACAGGTTTTTTTATCCAGGGATATCTCAACTCCATTTAGCCAGCTCTGCCCTGAAGGAAATAAAAGTTTTCTGCTTTCCTTCTTCCCAGTGCTGTTACAACAAGCATTACCACATAATTTCAGCTGGTTGCACCTGTTTTTGACAATGTCACTTTCCAACTGTGCAGAGATTTGGAAATGGTTATTAAACACTCATCAAAGAATAAAAACAAAATTGAATCTAAATGGACTGTGCTACACTCCGTGGAAGAGAGACAGCTGGCAGAGCTACCTTGCACTGAGGCATCCTATCAGGCTCCACAAGGAATGTCATCTGGCTCCGTTGGTGGCATCACGGCTGTAGTGGCAGACTCCTACATTCCAGGCTATCAGCTCAAACCGATTCTCCATACATAGTAAGAGATGTCTTGCTTGGTTACCTTCTCACAGACTGCTGAATATGGCCATACTCAGGAGCACCTGAACAGAATTAATTCAGCTGCTTTGTTAAAAAAAAAAAAAACAAAAACCAACCTACCAGTATTGCTGTTCATTTTTTATCTTATGCTCTTTCAAGCAGAATCACCCATTCTCACTCATCATTCAAGGCAGAAATACCTGGAATAAAAGTAAATTCCTATACTATATACCTTCCAGAGAAAAAGAATAAGGCTCATGGGAAAGTCCACTATTTGCTTATTACAGCCAACGTTATGTGTATTGAAACAAACTGTCTTTTTCATAGACTTGGAGATGCCACGCTCTCCCATCTCCTGGAGAGATCACATCATTGGCCAGGTGCTCTGAAGAGCAGTCTGTGGAGTGGCTACAAAGAGGATGCGCCCCGTTCCCAGCTGCAGACTGCCTTGTAGTGAGTCAGAGCAGGCTCCAGTGGGTTCAAGAAGAGGCACTCTGATCAGACCTGCACTTCCATGTCCCAGCTTGATGTTGGTACTGCCGACAAGTCTGGTTTGAGAAGCAGCTTCTGGGTTGCCTTTAGCGAGGTGATGGAACCATAACTATGGTCTCAGAGCAGAAAGTACTAAGTACACTTCTCCTAATTGATCAGATTTCTAGCTGTAACAGCCAGTTCAGAAGTTAGTCCCACTCAACCCTGCCCTAACAAACCTGCCAGTAATGAAAAGGTTATGCAACCAGCGACTGTGAAACTGAGAACCGCAAAGGATAGACCCAAGCAGCCAAATTTTCTTCCTCACACTAATAAAACCTACAAGAATCCAGCCTACAAGTAGCAAAAATACTGCTCTCAGAAGAGGTGCAAATATTAGGAAATATCCATATACAGTCATCTCAACTTGATTACAAATGTGTTAGCTACAACTTCTCTGCTGCTGCAGTTGTGCATATTTCCAGCCATTTCAGAACAGTACCGTGCAATACGTGGAGCTAAAGACTGTATTAGAGATGTTATGACATTCTTCTGCTCAACTACTGTAAAATGTTAGTAAATAACTGATTTCTTCACTCTGCAAACTGTCAAGTGACAAGTGGAAAGGGTGAGGGAGAAAACCTCATGGTAATGGGTCTGATCTAGTTTCTTAGCAATGGTTCACTTCTGCCAAATGCAGCCATCAATGGAAATGCGGCAATCCTTAAAACAGTTAAAATTGGAAAGACTGAACATTGCCCAGAGAATAGATAATGGGATACAGAGCTTTTCACCTCCGGGTCACTGGCTGAAATCTGGCTCCTCTCAGGAGCACGCAGACTGCCGAGCAAGCTCCTCAGCTGGGTAGAAGGATGCTCTTAAAGCAGCCAAGGACTTGCTGCTAGTCAGCAAGTTCTGAGAAATAATCCATTGCACGCCAGCCTTACTCTTAGAAAAGGCTGTAACTTCTGCATGCAGAGTCTCTTACTATCACAGCCAGGGCATATTAACATTGAGGATGAGGTAGAAATACACTGCCCAGAATGCTTATTTAAATTGCAACACTTTCATCTTCTGTCATGGTTGACAGTTCCCAATCCAGTGTTACGTACTAAGCTCTTTTTTCAAGACTTTTTTCTTACTGTTTCTGCTTCATATAAATGGTCTGACAAACTTGTATCAAACCGCAGAGGGAAGGCGGTGGGAAGGAATGCAAATAAAAGAGTAGATAAACTTTTAGACTACAGAGTAGTGTATTTTCATATAGTGAGACTGTGGAACTGCCTCCCACACACTGTTAGAGATGTCACACGTATAAATGGATTAGAAAAATTAGAGAAATGAATTAGAGTCATAAAAAGTCTGATTTAATGGGCACTGAAACGGAGCTACAAAGACTCAGAACATGTACTAATTCCAACTGAAGTCAAAATTAACATCTCCACATGCTATGATGGCATGAGGACAGATCTTTTAGACAAAATTTAGTCAAGTTAGTAGAATAACAAGTGATAAATTCATCTCCAAATATCCAGATACATATTTAGAATCACAGAATATAAGCAAAAGGATCTCTGGAGGTTACCAGGTCCAATGTCCTGATGAAAGCACGGTCAACTTCCAAGTTAGAGCAGGCTGCTGAAGGCTGTATCTAGCCAAATGATGGGGATCCCACAACTTGTCTGGTCATCTGTTCTAATGTTTAACCACCAGTGGTTTTCATGGTGAAAAAATTTTTACTAGTACCCAACATAATTTTTATGTTCTTTATAGCAGCAAAGGATCAAGAATGTCCCTGAACTGTTGTTGCTAGTCCCCCCTCAATAGCACAGAGGTTTCCTGATCAGATCTGATGACATACTGCATCCTCTCCCCTATTTTTTTCCTCCTTAACAGGAAAAAATGCAGCTGAAAAGGGAAAAATCCTGCTTATTTGGCTTCTCAGAATCCATGACGTTAGCTTTTGTGATTCTTCCTGAAACCAGAAAGCAAAGTCTGCACAAGCAGTCAACAATACCAGCATCAGATTTAAAGATAGTGAAGCTGTCTCTAGGTATCTTCTTCTCAGAGGCATGAGATATATATATCTAATCCCATTAGCATCTATCCTATGTTTCTGGAAATTTTCATTCTGAAGTTCCACTCCTGTTATTCAAGAAACCACAGAAATTATGCACGAGGAGGTTGTTTCCACAATGGCAGCATGTTTTTGGTGACAACACAGATTGCCGCAGGTGATGTTATGAGACATAAAATCTCATCTACATTAAATTCATCATAGTAGTCCCTTGGGATACGTTACTGGAGTGTCTCCTTACAATAAAACTCAGGCTTTAAAACAAAAACGACCAGAGCTATATTTAGTCCTCTGTTCTACTAAGCAGCTTAAGATGCTGTTAAAACTACACCTCCAGTGTCTTCAGGAATTTGGTACTTAGCAGTAACACACACCAGAGCATGCATAAGACAAAATACAGTTCTCACAAAGCATTTGATGGAATATCAAGTAGCACCGTTTTCCTCAAACTAGAATCTGTTACAGCATTAACGACTTGCATATTCAAAAGTTTTCAGCTAACACAAGGGCAACACAGTGGAACACAATGTCAATATTTACAAATATATGAATAAATTAAGATAATAGCAAAGAGAATTGTCTCCTACTAATTGACTCCAATAAAGATTTAGAACGAACAGCAGTTCTCCCCAGTTCATCTCTGACAGAAAGATACCTGTAGTCTCAGGCAAATTCGGCATATTTTGGGGGGTGGAGGAGGTATTTTGTTGAATTTTGTAAATGCACTGAAATTTACCCATGAACAAAACCTACCGAGAAATTGTTGAATTTCTGCTGAAAGCTTAATTTTTCCAAAATAACTGGTGATTTCACATGCTTGCTTTTAACAAGAAATCCTGGAAGAATTTGATTTCTGGTAAGTGTTGAGGAAGCACTCTCTCAGAACTGGACATTTTTATGGGGCAACAAGATAGACATATAACATCATCAGAGATTGTTCAAAGCATAAAGCAGCAATCAGCTCCTAGAACCAGAGGCCCAGGAGACTGAGCAACTAATATTACACACTCACGTAGGAGAAGACTTGCACACAATACTTGACCCAGCGGAAGCTGCTGACAGAAGTCAGCGAGACAGCACTTAATTACCCAAGCTGGAATTTTGCCCAGATACCCAAGTTAATAACCTAGAACACACATACCATGGATCTTTAATTACCACCAGTGGTCACGACCTAAGTTTCATGCATCATCTGAAGTCTGCCCTGGGAAATAAGCAAAGCCTCCAGTACATACAACTGAGTGAAAAACAGTAAAGATTTGGGTGACTACTAGGGAAAAAGGGAAAGCTCTGGTCACATCTGCAAAGATCTCTCTAGGAAGGTAATATGGATGCAGAATCAGATTTTTGTCTCAAATGACATGCAGTGAGCAAGATCTCTTGGAGGAAAAAAGGACTCGGCTTGGAAAACTACCCCTTTTCTTTCATCAGTCAAAGCAAGTTTGATGATGCTGTCCCCTGATTTACACAGCTATGAAAGGGAATTTCAAAGCTGCTCCACTATTTAAAGAAACTCTTACCTTAAAGCTTTTAGAGAATATATTGATTGCATTACCAAGAGACAAGAAATACCAGCTTTTAAAGAATTTCTCTTGTTAACGTCTTCATCTGCCTCTGATCTTCTTCTATTTTTCATTTTCTTGTGTGCTGTGATACTTACAACAGTGAAGAGTTAGATGTATTTTCTGTTGTTGAAAAAAGGTTTTATTTGTTCAACTCTCTTAAAAAAAATATGTTGAGGCACTCTTTCTAATAAGAGTCAAATTGTTTTATGTACCATTGTTTAGAAAAGAGCTCTATCAGAGACATTATGAAAGGCAGAATAAAACCAGGTTTTACTGTAACTCTTTAGTGATATGGCTACTTTTTAATCAGACAGGACTCTCTTGTCACTACTTGTCTGTTCATACAATTCCACTGCAACAGCACGCACACATCACTGAATATACTCTCACATGAGAGTAAGGACGAATGGGCAGAAAAAAAATCAATGGCTTAAAACTGATTTAAAATATTTGATTTGGTCTCCAATTTTTTTTAATTCATTTTAGCCAGGAAATTAGAAAAACCAGTACAATTCATTCAGATGTACTCTTAAGACCCAGACGAGGTCTTTGGCCACAAGACCATCCATGTTACACATGTTGGAGTGAAAGAGGTAGCAAGCTAGGCACCAGTACAACCACACATGCCTGTGTTGGAGTCTGACCCCCTTCTCTGACACTGTGCTGAATTACACCAGATACAAGGTAAAACAATGTGTTCATTTCCTTACCTTTTCCTTGTTAATGTGTTGTTCTTGAGTTATTTTTCTCAGTATGTTTTGGCTACAGCACAGATGACCCATTGTAATTTGCCTGCGAAGTCTCACTTTGAAGGTCTCAGATGTTTGGTTTTACCCAGAAATATGACTGCATAAAGATTTCACAGTTTTATTGCTATTTTTCTTCTATTCTACTGCCCACGTAGAGTTTGAGTGAAATTTGTTTGTGGATGAAGTCTGTTCCATAGAATAACACAAGCAGGGCAAGCTGCTTTCTACTTCTGCTCGTCCTGCAAATCTAACTTGGCGACTAGAGGAGGAACTGGATTTTATTCTGGCTCACACTTCATCAGCAGGACTGTTAATGAAGTCCCGGCATTTTCACTTGCACCACCACATTAACAGGGACTTGTTTAGCACTACAGCAACAAAGAGCAAAAGTACAGTAGAAACCCACAGTGCTGCTCTGGCATTCACTTCATCCTCCAGTTCGCTTTGAAGGAAGGATTAAATCCACGGCTGAAATAAACATCTCTCTTGAAAAAAAAAAAAAAGAACAACACAAAGCCAAAAAACCCCAACACACAGAATCCCTCTTAACTGTCTGTGTTAAATCCGGCTTCTCAATAGCATTACCCTCTGCTGTAAAATCAAATAGTATCTGCAAATTGCAGTAATTCTCAAAAAAGGAGATTTGTTATTGTTAGTTGTTTATAATTTGAATTAGTCTTCAGAAATACAGACTGTTAAAATAAGAAGTGGACAGCTTTGACACTGCAAAGGTTTTTTCAGTTCCTGGTTTTTCAAACAATAAATCACAAAATGGCAAATACTCTCACTGTCTTCAGGCAACAAACATTTTAGTAGGGTCTTGAGGTTTGGGGTTTTTTTAGGGCTTTGCTTTGGGTTGCTTGTGGGTTTTTAGGATTTCCTATAGTAAACCATGTTATCAGTAACAGAGATATTATATTACTTTGGGGTGAAAATAAAAATTATAATAAATAAAAAAAAAACAAAAACAAAACAGGCCAAACTTTAATCTTAATGAAGAACACCACTAAAGTTCAAGAAGATATTATGGATTTAAAAGACAAATGCAGGTCTAAAAGCAAGCAGACTGACAATGTCCTCCTATGTATGGACAAAAGGACAGGAAAAAAATAAATCTGGGAACTAAAAAGTTAAGTCACCTATCACCAAAAGCATTCAAGTGCTTGTACAGGCAATTAGACATCCAGCAAACAACCAATAGCAGCTGAATTAGCACCGTAATTCTGATACCCTTTTTGGCTTTTAGGCATATATTAGAAGCTTTAAGGTTTTTTGAGGGTTTTTCCTACAACAAGCCTTAACATCTGCAAGCTGTGTTCAAAATCCGATTCATTACCAATGCCAAGAATATGAAAGGACATTACCCAGCACACACAGGCAGGAGCCAATTCATCTAAACTCAGCATGAAAATGTGCTGTTCCTATTCAAACCAGAGGGCACAACAGGCAGAGAGGCACTGCCTGGCCTTTGCTGCTGCAGCGTTGATCACATCATCAAGTAATATACATTCTGATTTTTTTCAAAGAAAAAGGACGGTAAACTGAATCTTAAAATTAACAAAACCTAAGCTTTCTCTGGGACTAGGAACTGTTAAACAATTAAAACTTCAAGCACATTTCTGACTTTGGAATACCAACACATCATTGAAAAACAGAGAGAGATAGCAAGCCAGTGAAATCCGTTAAGTCATGGAGATCTGACTGAAGATGTCTGTGAAGCAATTAGGATGTACTTAAGACTCATGAACAAGCACTCAGAGAAAGTCAGCATTGCTCAGCTGATTTACAGTAGCTGGTTAAACAGTGATACCTATGGCGAGTTGGAGTCCTCTGAAGAACTACGGTGCAAAGACAAATGACACTCAAGTCACAGAAAGCCCAAATCTGGAAAGTCATTACCTAAATATCAGAAAAAGAGCCTGGAATAGCTAGAGCAGGTACCTATCCTTCCCTCACCTTGAAACAAGACTCCTGGGGAGACATTCATGAAGGAAATTATGGACTGGAGAGACAAGTCAAATTTTAACACACTCACAGATGGTAAAGTCTCCAGAAGAGAAACAAAGTCTCCAGAAAGTCATTCAGAATCACCTATTTCTTTGTTAAAGAGGTGGACAAGTATGAAATCTGGCTCCTTAAGATCAAGTTAGCCCATGATTACAACTTTAATACCATTTGCTGACTGCTATCTAAGCCCAGGGCTACAGACATGCAGAGATGTCACAGCAAGGAAGCCAGAGGAAGTCCTCCCTTCAGGCAACCCACACTCCAGACAGGTGTCAGAACAAACGAAACAGAAAAGACTGAAAGAAATCTTCAGCAATCAGAGGTTATCTTCAGCTTTAACTGACCAGAACATTACATGCGAACTGTAACTTTCTGCTGATGAACGCTGCGTGTAGGGACCCCCCGTTCCCAGCTCTATCAGCACCGCCGGTCCACGCAGTCCCTCGCTCTGAGGTTACTGGGAGTTAATCCCAGCTCCACAACTGACCCAGTAGCTACAGCACATCATTCAACCTTCCATAAATTCAGGTAATTCACCTGTGCATTACTTAAAATACCCAAATATAACTTATACATAACCTTTAACTAATATATCTAAATCAGTGTTACCTTCTTAAAGGTAGGATGACAATCATGTCATTTACATGTACATCACACATATATATCATACACGCTCCTCTCATTGCACTTTCATTAGATAACATGCATATAAGCCTACAGTGTAGCTGGGCAGTGATTTTAACCTCTCCTTTTAGAATTTCATTCCTTCCTGTAATAAACCTTGCAGTTTGCTGGGGATTTTTTTCTTTTTTGTTTTTTTTCTTCTTTTTCTGCTCCCCATTACCTTGGCAGCCCAAGAGAAGCACGGTTTGGATTAACTCCCAGAGACTCTATGGAGGAAGTACAAAATATTAGAACTCATCCAGCCCAAAACCTATTTCATCTCATGTTCACAGGAATATTTATAGAGCAAGGCATTTTCTTAAATGTGAGACTGTATATAAGGGCACTTTATCTTAAAAATACATCTGCTCAGGATAAGAACCTGAGTTTGGATCCACTATACTTACAGGGATTTTCTTCATAACGTTAACGCATTTGTCACCTACAAGCCAAAGAATACAGGAAAGGAGAGCGAGCATTTACAAAAGCGAATCTCATTTTGTTTTGCAAATCATTATTAAAAAGTCATTCTTCAAAAATAAAAGGAAGAGCAGGAAAGAAGTCAGGTGTAATGTAACCTAGCTGCTCAGGAGGAAAATTCCCATGTTGAGTGCAATGTTAAATCAATGAAGCTTAGCAAATTTTAAAGAGGAACGTTTACAGTAACTTCTCCATAAAGTAATTGAAACATGTTTTTGTAGCTCCTTCTTCCCTTGCCTTCACTTTCTCTTTGTTCCTCTCAGAGAGGACTATGGAAGATGATGTGTTATAAACAGGGGATTAGTTTCCTCTATCATTGCTCACTCCCCATTTGCTCTGTTTTGACAGTACAGTCCATCATTAAAGCAGTAACACAAATACCATTCTGTCAGCTTCACAGTACCCAGTGGCCACAGGTATTTTTACTTACAGAAACTGAAATAGCAAGTGGTGATCAGCAAGCCAGGTCCTTCCCAGGTTCTACTTGGATTCTCAAAAGCCAGAAGAGAGTATGAAGATGATAAATCATTTTATGTACTGCTTTGCTCCTCTGCACGGTGGGGCTGGGCCAGCTTAGCATCGCTCACTGCAGCAAAGCCCCAGGGGTGGGAAGGGAAGGGAAGGGAAGGGAAGGGAAGGGAAGGGAAG
>WUAM01000321.1:1585478-1662412 GCA_024336885.1 Actenoides hombroni
AAGGGAAGGGAAGGGAAGGGAAGGGAAGGGAAGGGAAGGGAAGGGAAGGGAAGGGAAGGGAAGGGAAGGGAAGGACCATGGCTCTGCTCTCCTTTCTGTGAACCCACGCGCAGGGAACACAACAACCACGTGCCCATTCTTGGAAGCAGTCTGCCTGTTAAAGCTGTCTTTGAAATCTTCTAACTTCACGTTACAGCTCCAGCTGAGCTGTAGTGCTACTGCTAAGTCCTAGGAATTACAAAAAATTAATACATTTTCATAAATCACATCAAATTGTCCCTCCTGCACGCAGCCTGGTCTTGAAAACAACGATCGGTTCCATGTCCTGGGCTGGGTACAGTTGTTTGTGACAGCTACGAAAATCTGGAAGATGTCCACACCGCTCTAGATTTACACCACTACAAACGAGAACAGAATTTAGCTCTGCAGCTTCACCTTTCCCTTTGTTTTCTGGCCTGTATCATTTTGTAGAACCTCTTTTGATTTTTGATTTGCAGTGGCACAAAGACTCAAGACAAAAAAAAGCATTTAGCAAAATTTAAATCATAGCAAAATTTCTACTTATGTTTGGTTTCAAATTGCCTTCTTTCCCTTTCACCCCTGCTTGCTGAACAATGCCTACATTTAGGACACAGACTGTATGGTCTAAAGATACAAGCAAAGAATCCTACTGCTATCAAAAACTATTTTCACACAAGCAAGGTGAACAGGATTTGGCCCAGAATCCATAATGGGGGGAAAGACTGAAGGCAGAGGAACTGAAAATGAGAAATTGAATTCCCCGAGGCTCAGTGTCGCCATGTCAGCATCAATGTGGGCACTGCTCCATTTTATTTTACACAGAGATGTGAACTTTAGCTACATTAAAAGCCAGATCTATCTACAGCTGCTCTTTGATGTCTAAGGCCAGATGGTTTCCAAAAAAGACTCATTCAAGTCATTGTAATCCACAGCAAAATGGAAGCCGGTAATGTTAATAGTAGGCTGATGTGGGAGAATGTGCAGTGAGAAATGGGAAAGAAAAAGCAAAGGTGATCAGAATCAGTTGCTCTGCTCCATCTATTTGATGTATGGCTGCTGCTTAGCCATCACGAGTTCTGTTATAACGTGATCCCTTAGAGTAATTCCTACATTTTTTTTCCTTTTTTTAATCATTTAGGCTATGGAGGCCCAACTTAATTGTTTGCCATTTTGCCTGATTATCACTGCTGTTCTGACAACAAAAAAGAAAAAGACATTAACTCCTGACAGCATCCCACTCACAGAGTTGGCCTCAGTATTTGTTTTCAGCTTCCCTCTTGTCCTTTCCATTTCAATTTTTATTCTCTTGCATATTCAGCAACATGCTTTACAACATGTTGTGTGTGTCCCCACACATCCGACCCCCCCGCCTTCTACCCAAGCTGTGACAGCGCTCATTGCTAATCCAACAGTTTGCACAAGTCCATAGCACAAGGTCAAGTCTAATTATCTTCTACACTTTTCCCCCACTCCCGCAAGGCAATAATAGCTTCAGGGAATTAAATACAGGATCAAAAATGAGAACTCTGCTCCTATTAATTGACCTGCATTTTCAGCAGCACTAGAAGGTGAATGTCAGGGTCTCAGGTGCAGCAGAATAAAGATATTAGCACCCACTGTCACATGTTCAGCCTCCTTCCTCCATTTGTGATGTTTGGAGCTCAAACAAATTTCCCAGGCAGTATTTTTCTAGTTCTGTAGCAGAAGCTGCAAGAAGTTCAGGTACATACCGGATGCTGAGTAATACCTAAGTGAGCTTTCATTTGATAAGTTTTTTTTCAGTCCAACCTTGTTCCAGTTACTCCATTCCATCTTTCTCCACATACAGGCAGTTCCTTATTTTCCCTGCCCCTTTCCCTTCTCTGTACGCAGACAATTACAAGGCATTCAGAGTTCACCGAGTACCTTAAAGAACACAGAAAGTAAAAGCTAAGATTCTTACTCTCTCATGGTTTAAATAAAGAGAAGACTACGGGAGAAACACCTACCGAGAACAAGTAAGAAGAAATTAAGCAAAGGTCAGATTTTCAAGTTTATGAGTTTCTTTGTTTGCTCTGGAGGCAAGTCATGTTCTGCCAGAAGCATGCTATAATCTATTGCACAGTGTTAAAATTGTAATTCATGTTTAAAGAGTAGTAGCATGTATAAAGACAGCAAGTAGCTCTTTTATTAAAAATTAAGAGACACAAAAACTCTTAAATAAAAGAGCCAGCAAGCTAAGATGTAGAAAGGTATCTTTGACTTTACCTATAACTATGGAACAAAGTCTCTTGGATATCTCCTCATAGATATCAGCAAACGAGTTAAACTTTTTTCTCCATATCATCTGCTGTCGTATTCTGACACAGACTGCATCGTCTTCCTCACAGAGGAGGAACATGCACCCAACACGCATACTTGTCATTTTCTTAACACCCAGCTCATCTCCATGAGGACGATCATAAAGCCCTGACATATCATTCTTCTCACTGAAGTTTCTCCCTTGGCTCTCAGTCATGGCACCTTCCTCGGCTCCTGCAGTAAGCGTCTGCACAGCTTTACTCCAGCATGCTCCAACATATCAATAATGGCAACCTCAAATAGCCATTTGTCCTCCATCACCTCAAACTCTCTGACACATCCAGCCCTAGAAATGTTGTCTCAGGACCAGCTGAAAAAATTATTTTCTAAAATCTATTTCTTTTAGAGGTTAACAGTTAACTGAGGCCAGACACCATCTCCTTCTGCCTGCCCTTGTAGGGACCAACTTTGCTAGCCAACCATGGGCCAATACCATGGTTTCCCTCACCATTTTCCATCCCTTCATACGCTTTGAAACATCTTATTTTGATTGAGATCAGTAACTCCCCAGTACATATCTCACTTACTATGTGTTTGCACAGTTCTCAGAACAGCATGGACCAGATCTGACAAAGAAGGCCCCGTGCAATTAGAATATAAAGAGAACATCAACAACAGTTTTCAGTTCCTGTTTAGAGTACCAGACAACACAAATGCCATACAGTCTTCTTTTTAATCATCAACTTAAGATGTTTTATCTGTTATCCTGAAGTCTCATGTAACCACTCTGAATGACTCCATCCATGCTGAAGACAGAATTCCTGCTATCTTACTCTTTTCTACTTTGGAAGGTTTGTCTCCTGTTGGTTTAGTATGAGCATATGTTCCATAAGTAAAAAGAGATCTGCCACTGCTCTCTCTGATCTCTTGGTAGAGCCTCCATCCAGGTGCCAGGGAGGCAAAAGACAATTCTAAAATCTCCGTTGACAAGAGCAGACACAAAGAGCCGTTGCGGAGGGAATGGCATCGCAGAGGGCTGGGACATAGGAGGGGGAGGGAGGTTAGTGCTCTTCTCCCACCAACACTAACAAAACCATAGCAGAACAGAAGAGACTTTTGTTCTATGGACACAGAAGCAACCGATGCTTCTATCTCCAAACTATTCATCTGTAAGACAGAGAAACTGCTAGACCAAGCCTGCCACAACCTGCACAGCTGGGAGCCTGGAGAAGCGGCTGCAGAGGGAAGCCTGGACATCAGTGTTGTCATCAGCATCTGCTTTGCACAGCTTTTACTCACAACATGCTTCGCCAGGGATGAGCCGTTAGCCCCTTTGCTCTGCAGTTCCCAGAGGACACCCAGGGCACTGGTGTGGAAGGAGTTAAGATAAGGAAAGCCATCAAAGCTACAGAGGACTCTCAAATCTCTTCTTGTGGGGCAAAACGCAAATGTTAAAATACACATTAATTTTCTTCCCCATAGCAGGAGCTTTGCAGATATTGATAACTCTCTCAGGATGAAGCTTACGGCAGCTGCATTAATTTATACTATTGAGCTATAATGCTTTTAATTTATTTTCTAATTTGCTTCACATCCCCAAATTCCCTGAACTGCTTCTGTCTGTTTAATACGAAGGGTAGCCAAGGCTCCACCACATAAATCCACCTTAAGGCTATCAGAAACCTTTTGTGAAGCAAAAGCATTCTCCTTCCAAAGAGGCCTTTCTTCTGTTCATCAAAAGACTATTAATAACACAATTATTCCTGTTGAAAGAAAAGGCTATAATTAATAGACCCAAGAGCAAAACATCCATCCTACAGGAAAACAGACTTTCTGCTCCTGGAGGCAATATTTTAAATCCAGAGTATTCCTTTGGATTTAGAAGAAGCTAAATCTAGAAAATAATGAAAATAATAGAGACCAAAGAAAAAAACAAAAAAAAAGTTGCAGCTTCCATGAATAGCTCAGCACTGAGAGCAGAAAATGAGAAGCTACACTTCCTATTTCCCAGCAAGTCAACCAGAATTACCTTTCACACCACAGCCTGAGCTAAATGATCTGCAAATATATTTTACACGTTATACCAAGGCTCAGCATTTTAGGTATATAGGTATATATTTTTAAGGATACAGCTACTCCAGGAGAAGTACTTCCCTTATCTGCAACCTCGTTCTGTTACCCAGTAGTTGAACAAAATATTAACAAGCTTTTTGTGCAGGGCTAGATGAACAGCATGGAAAAGAAGGGTGATACAAATGAAGAGCTGAAAGCAGAGAGACACCAGAATTTTTTGAAAGCTAGTAGTCTCCAAACTTTTGTAGGTATGAACTGATCAGCAGTGCACTTGTACCAGTGATAACCTCCCCAGTTTGAGCTACACTTGAGGAGAACCACTCAAGTCTGCTCCACTCCTCACCACCTTATAAAAGACAGGCTTGCAGAAACTGAGGCCCGTTTTGATTTCAAGTAAATCTAATTAAATGGGATGCATGCAGGGAGATAGAGACTCATTGACTACATAAAGAGTTCGAGCCTGGAGCAGCAGTGATAAAAGTACGAGGGGTGGCACCCCAACCAGCTGTAAGTGCATTTCAATTCCATAATATTTCATTGGCATGACAGCTGCTCGTCTGCGGTGCTTCTAATCAGCTGGGAATGTCTGGGGGGCTGTCGCGTGTCCATTTGTCACCACTGTCCTCTCCTGATTCACACACAGGCATGCCAGCATCTCTGCTTTTTTTGCCACATTAATCACAGTGTGGTTTTTTGGTGAGTTTTTCACTTTTTTTTTTGTTCCCTTATAGCTTTGGCACTGGAGAAAATATCTCTGTTTCATTTTCTCTTCTATCATGATTTACTATTATTATCTTACCCTGTGCAGTGTTCTGGCTACCCCACTTTCCACCATAACTGTATGCTTATGCTAGTAGACACTATTAAAAAATAAAATAAAAAAAGAAGTGATACAGTTGAGCAGTTACTGTCATTTAATCTTAACTGTTGTGCTGGAGGACATTTCTTCAGGGCAAACAGTGATTCAGCATCTTCCTTTATCAAAAGCACACCAAGGTGTTTTGTGCCTGTCTGCCTGAGCCCCCACTGGCTGTAGTGCACGTCACCCAACACCCACCAAACTGACACGGTCTGAAGTCACATCACAAGTGCCACAACTCACTCCTCAGAGTAAAATGCATAAACCACGACAAAACGCTTCATTTGCGTTGCAGGAATAAAGCTGCTGTTCTTGACAAGCATGACCTTTAAATGTTCAGTGTACAGAGCATAAAAAGGACATTTTGCCACCACCTTTACAATAAAAGATTCCTATTATGTTCTACAGAGTGTCCAAAACCAGAGCTTTTGGTGGTGAAACTGCTGTGTCAGCATTCTCGATTGTACAGAGACACATGTCCACATACAGACTTACACAAAAATACACTGAAGGATGCTGCAGTATATAATCCTTTAAAACAAATTATGTGGTCACGTATATAATTCCTATACTACGATTTTATCAGGTGCTACACCATCAAAAACAAATGAGCACAGAGCACTGAATGAATTAACTTGAGATGACAGAAACTAAGGAAACAATCTGAGAGGTGAGGAGAGGCCTCGGTATGAGTTTGGCTTTGAGTATATATTTTGTGAGGACTAATTATTTAATATTTATGAAGTGTTTTGCATATTAAAAAAAGCAACTGTAGATATCTGTATTATTTTTCTACAGCAAAAAGTCAAAAAGCGGTGACAGTACTGCTGGGTCTGCTCTTGGTTTGGCTGCACCCAAAGTGCATGCTTCACTTGCAAAATCTCATACGACAACAGCTATCAGTAAAATCTGCTTATTCTTTATAATGAAGTGTTGTTTCAGTCTTAGTGCATAGCCCCTGAAGTGACAGGCTACACAGACACCCTTCAGGGAAAAATCTGCAGAGTATTATTACATTTGGACAGCCAGGCTGAAGGGGAAAACATCAGTATAAGCTTGTTAGCTTATAAACCTGCTACCGTTTTCAGTGAGCCCACAACAACTCCTTAGAGGGGTTCAAGAGATGTACCCTGAGCTCAGAGGACAGCAACTATTGTAGGAAAAGGCAGGTGAAACACATCTTGCATTAATTCAGCACACAGTCCCCACGGGCTTCTCTGGCAGGAGCTGTTCTCTGGCGGGAGCTATTCTGCCATCGCCCCAGGGGGCAAAAAGGCAAAACAAGCCTCCCAGGCTCGCCCCGTGCCCTCCATCTCTCATGCAGAGACACACATCTGCCACTAACCTCACCATACACCTCAGTGCCCAGTAGCTGTAACACAAATCTGTGGGACAAAGCTGCAAACCACAGTGAAGGAGACACGTGGAGGTTATCCATGCCTCACCTCTGATTATTCCATCCTTTTTATTTCCAAACAGAAACCTTTTAAGTCTTCCTACAGCTCCTGGATATCCCCGTTCTGAGGGATATGGCATCCACATTTTCCACATGCAAATACATGCAAGCCAAGATTCATGAGCTTTCTCTCATAGGTCTTTTCAGATTTCTGACTATCTTTTATTAGAAGTCTGTAAAATATTTTATTTGCCACCAGGAGGAAAAGCAGATAAAAAACCCCCACCCTATCTGTCCCTGCTAGATTAACTCCTGTAGATTTCTCCTTTCACAAACCTTTAGTAAATTTATATACATATAAATCAAGAAAACACTGTTGTTAACCCGCTATAAAAGAAGGAGCCTCTTTTATCTTTCACCCATGGATTGGCAAGACATTCTGATGTCGCTAGTTTTCCCACTTCCAATGTGAGTGCAACCGACTGCATTGAGGTCAGAGCTTAGCTCACCTCAGCTACATCTAAGACAAGAGGGCTCCTTCGACTGGCAAAAAAAAAAAAAGACAGAAAGCAGCACCCAGGAGAATGAAAAAAATCTTTCATTTTGTTTTCTAATTTTTGGTCATTGGAAGCTGCTTCTCTATGGTGATGCTAATTTGTTTTTTAAAAACGAGACTCCCCCCTGGGATGAAAATCTCCACAGAGGGCTCTGGCCTTTTGTTTCAAATTCCTGTGAAGTCTTTAGGGTTGAAAATGTGGCTGCTGCTTAATACATTCAATTTTCCATGCATTAGGGTCACTAATCCAGTCCCGGGCAGAGCAGGATCTCCCAGTTGGCTCTAAGCTTCCATGACGACAGTGAGCAGGGAGATAAACATGATGGAGACACACAGAGCCCCCTCACAGAAACACTTCCCAGCCTGCCTTTTCTTCTTCTCTTTTTTCTTCAACTAAACCATCAGTGATTATTCGGCTTGTGATTATGCTCTTATGAGAAGCCACCTGACAAACCATAATTAAATATCATACGAAAACTCACTCACTGCATTTTTTAACATCTGCTTATAAATCCCCTTTTAGACTTTCCTACCTATTTTGGGTGCACAGTGTATGTAAAACCTAGTGTGCTAAGGGAGAAGCGTTCATCTCACACCACTTTATCTTTGAAGTGCTGATAAGAGGACCTAAAAATGCTAGTAATTTGGAAATTCCCCACAGAGCCATAATGAACTGATTTCTCTAAACCTCAGTATTCTGGCAGTGTCTCGGGCGTAAGCGCTCTCCTCTCAAACCAGCTTTCCTCCTCATCGTGCTGCAAGCCTCAAACAACAGGCAAGCAGCAGAACAACGCTTTACAAAACCTACATCCACTCTCCCTTTCTGCATGTATGCATGAAGAGGTTATATGTTTAAATTCATGCAGCTCACCTTGACTTGTCCCATTGCCATACTGCTGGGAGAGGGAGGAAAAAAGCAAGAGCTAACTCAACTTCAGCTCAGGACAGAGCAGTGGTCCAAACAAGCACAAACGTGAGAGAAAGTGGACCAGCCTAACCTGAGGGCAGCATGTGGCTCCCTAGCAACCACAAGCAGCAGATGGCTTTTTCATCCCCCTCTCTCTTACAAAGGGTAGCAAAGTTGTCTAGCGATTAAAGCTGCTGGGAGACAGGGACCTGGACTACTGAGCAAGATGTATAATCTCTAAGAAGGATCTTACTCTTTACAGATTCTCTGTTGCTACATCTGTCAAACAGAGATAATGCTACCCCCCAGTCGTTCTGAAGTACTAGAAGGTTCCTATACATAAGGTATGTATACAAATTTTTGAGGGGAGGAAGAAAAGGAGAACAGGTTGGAGAACAGCTTAATGTCCTCAAGGAAACAGTATACTAATGACCACGCTTGGATGATAACAAAAATGTGGAAATGGCACAGCATTTTTCAAAACATTGTGCAACGGATCTCTGCCTCCTTATCTTTATCTTACAAATGAGGAGGACAAGACACAGAGAAGATTTGCCAAGGTCATCCAGTAAGTCAAAACCAAGACTAGAGAACCAGACTCTTTTATTAGCTACCAACCATTCTAGGAGAAACAACTTTCTCCACGAGAACAAACGTGACCTGGGTTTAAGTATATTTAATTGCCTTCCTAAAATGCTGGCGTGCATAAGTTCAGAGTGGAGTGGAAGCTGAATTTAATACAGTAAAACAATTTTAAACACGCCTTTTTGTCCCAAAGCATTTCCTAGTTTTTAATACGCCTTGCCTGCAACGTCAAAAAAATGAGGTGGCAGAGGGACACAGAACCAATGTAACTCCTGTGAAGATGTTTGAAAGCGATGGAAAAAATGTGCCCAGAAAGCCCAAGACAAACTTACATTCTTACAAAATTCTGTGATTTTAATAATGGTACAGCAAACACAGGAACTGTGTTATATAAACAACCAATTCATGTGCCCCATGCCCTTCCACTTACACAAACTAGCACTACATACATAGGCGCAGGGTATAAACTACCAGGTACAAAAGTTGGGCTTTGACCTATGAGAGGTCTTTGAACCACAAGGCCTTTAAGCTCAACAGACCCTAATGTATGAAGGAACTTTTACTTGTATTTAAGGGCATATTTTCATGCTTATCTCATACTACATGTTTGCTTTGCTGTGTTTTGTGCCTAAATATTTCTGCCCACACAAATTTTGTTTATATTTTTATGGGTTTATGTAATCATTTTTCCAAATAAAGGAATTGAAGTAATCAGTATTAAACATAAAACCCGAGAGATTTATGGGAGCCTATTTTGCACAAACACTGAAGTACTGAGAGACTGAAAAAAACTATTCTCACTTCCGGCCTCTGAGCCAGGCACCACCTCTTTAGCATGGAGTTCAACAGCCTTTCCTATAGAATTGCTAGGATAGGTATTGTCTAAGCTCAACTTTACTTAGGGATACAGAACAGGGTGTAAGGAGAAGAAAGTAACATTTAAACACTAACATTTAAGCGCCAACTATGACAAGAGTGCCTAATTCCTACTCGTGGATGTTCCAAAGCACAATGAATTTACCATTTCTACTACTACAGATACAGCGTTTCAGCAGCCACAAGAACAAGGTGCGCTGGGCACTCGAAAATCTCTAGCCCTAAATTCCTGTCCCTCTGGTGCTGGCCACTGCCAGGGACAGATACAGAAGGATCTAACTAGAAGTCATTTGGGTACATAAGATAAAAGAATAGTTTCTAAAAAGGCAGAATAAACCAATTCATTTGGTTAATTTTATCTTAATTCATTTTAGGTTTATTCTCAGATGATACAGTTAAATGCCTGAGCAAGGAGGCAGACGCATGGGCTGTCTGCTGATTCAGGCTTCCGCAGAGAGAAACTGCATTATCTCTGCTGCATTAAGGCCTTACACAACTGCCTAAATGGCCTTGGGATTAGGTCCTATGGGAAGCGAAAACAAAAGTAAAATACTTGAGTGCAAAACTAAATCAATAATCCTGAAGCTTTTTATTCCTCTCAGTCAAGAGTCAAATGAAAGACAATCGATACAATTATTGTAACTTCTTCCTGAAAAAGCAACAGATAATCTATTCTGCAGAGTGGGAGGAACCCAAAGCGCAGTGCAAAAGATCAGTCATCTTCATTATCAGAAAAGCAAAGGATGCTCAGCGCTCTTCCAGCCTTTCCTGCCAAACTCACGGTAAACAGAAACAAACTCCAGGTTAGTGCCGGTCTCGACAACGGCTGCGTTTCTAAAAGAGACCTCATTTCTCCACCTCATTTAAATCTGCAGGCCGAATGGCAAAGCTCGTGTGCACAAAGCTCAAAACAGATTATCTGCAGAGTAAAACTTTCATCAATAATTATTTTATTCTGCAGGACAAGAAATGTTCAACAATCCAATTTCTCCGTTCACATTCACATCTTCGATTTCTTCACCACCTCCCTGTTTTTTCAGTTTGCACCTACAGCCACCCGTGCAGAATTCCCTTCGCACAGATGGCAGCTGCACTAACAAGAACTGAGCACCTGACATTATTAGACCTTTTTCAGCTACAGGTGCTTTATAGAGACTAAATGGCCTACAAGCAATATACAGCAATGAAATGTAAACAACCTTGGCAGAGAAGGGGGAAAAAACAAAGCACCGAAAAAGGAACTGAAGAGAGAATCTGGGAGTTTTGAGCAGTCTTTAAAATTGGTGACAAGCATGTGGCTTGTAGTAGGGATGCCTCTTTTTTGAAGGCAGTTTTCATAGTAGTAGTTTCCTAAGTATAGGAACCACACATATTTCCCATACAAAGATCTGTCCTGCTAGTCCCAGCCTTGCCAACCTCCCCGACAGCTCTGCAGTGCTTGGAGCTGACAGGGGTGAGTGGCTGAGGTGCACACACACCTGCCAACTGGGGAAGCTGCTCCAAGCTGCACCTCCGCTGCACCTGGGAATGGGCCTAAAATATGAGGACTCAGTTTCTCTTGAGGACTGGTTCTAGTAACAGCCCGGATGGAGGGCATAATAGGAGTGTTTCCCAATCACGCAGACATGTCTCTGCCACTACAATATATACATACTGAGCCTCCTCCCACTTTACATAGCTACAATATTGCCTTAGCATCTACATTTTTATCAGTTATGATATGTCTGCCAGATTTGCGCCTTTTTGTTTTCCTCAGAGGTGAGGCGGTTTTAGTCTTTCCTATCTCTGTCTAGTACATACAATCATTGTGGCAGCAAGAGAACAGTTCTTCTGACAGGTTGCCCCTGTCCTTGCACTTCAGTCCTCCCACATTACCTTCCAAAAATGTCTTTCTGTTTGCTTCCACCATCACTGCTGTCATCATGGCCCCTCTATGGTTTCTTCTGGGCTCTATCAATACGCAGATTTCCCAAAAGCATTTTCCCAAGGACTCCAAGGAGAGCACTCCATCCCAATGGTAAAGACTCCCATTCAAACCAGCCTGTCTTCCTCTTTTCACTATAAGTTGTACAGAGCAAGTTTTATAAGGTAAATTTAAATCATGGACAGTAACAGAAAATACACAAAGCTTCCTGGCAGAGGAGTTAATTCTGCATTCAGTTATACACTTACTTACATTCATTATTCTCAACTTTTTTACTGTCATTCACTACTCTCAGTTATTCACAATTCTGTGTATTAATACAAAGGAGAAAACACTTATCCAGTAGATATTGGTCCTGCAGTGAAACCTGCATCTCTTGCTTTGGTTGAAGGTCCTCTAACCACCAGGTCATTAAAAAGACTCAAACAGAGATACTTTCCAATATTCTACTGCCTGTGTAAGGAACTATTTAGGTATTTTACAATTAAAAAAGAAAACATAAAAAGGAGAGGGAAAATAAACAGCACAAGAAGCAAGTACTAGGACCCAGGTCTTCTTGCCCACTGTTGCACAAAAAAATCTGTGGAAGAGAAAGAAATGGAGTCTCTGTCTCTCAAGTTTCATAGGCACAAGACAGTCTTCTCTTTCTAAGAACAACAGAAAGAAAATTTCTATTTTCAGTAACAAGCAGCTACTGTGATTGATACTCTGTGTTAATGTATTAAGCCGTCACCTCTAAACCCACCCTCGAGATCTACATTTGTTTGAAGAGCAGTGTAACTACAAACTAATGTCTTCTACTGGGCAGGAGTTAAAATACAGTGGTATAGATCCAAATCCACCAAAACAAAGTGTGCATGAGAATATTCAGGAAGACTTCACTGCCTTCTTGATACACAGACATTTTCCATTTGCCCGCTGTTTTCACACCAAGATCAGAAGCTTGTAATACCTCTAATGCTCCAGGATATCATTACCGGAGACAGCCCAGGCTCTGTCTTCATCCTTGTACTATTTTTAAAAGAATATTATTAATGGGGAACAACATGTAATCTTGTGCTTGGAAGCAAATGAAATCAGAAGTGTGTTTCCCTGTCCTTTAACATGCAATTGGAGCAGACCTGTGAGTTGTCACATACAGAGCAGCATCTGCTGTTACATTTATTGTAAGAGTCTTTCACCCAGTAATTTAACTGGCTATTTGATTGTGGGTATGTAATTAAAAGGGCTTTATCATGGCCCAAAATCTTGACCTTGAGAAACACACCTCAAACTCTCCAATGCCAGAAGGTTTATTAAGGTTTATTTCTGACACACGTCAGCTTTAAAAAAGAAAAAATAAAAAAGGAAACAAACAAACAAACAAACAAAACAGAAAGAAATGGTTAAACCCAGGATAAACACTTTAGTAATAATGAATAAAATATAAGAAAAAACAGGCTGCAAGCTCACTAAATATAGGGACAGAATTACGTGCAGAATTTTGGATTTGTAATCAGATTCCACAGTTTCTCCCCGCCTTACAGTTTCATGAACTATACCAATACATTTGAACTTCCCTGAAATACAAGAAGACAAGGAATACAAGGATAATATGTATATCAATCTCAGGTCAACATATCAGACTCAAAGGTTTTCCTTTATTTTAAACCAGAGATATTATACCTTATGCTATCTTGCTTAATTAATGAAAACACATTTTCAGACAATGAGAATACCCACAATGTCAGTTTGTATTCAAAAATTAACACAATTAAGTAATTAATTAATGCAATTATAATTCTTATCAGAAATCAATTCATTGTTGCTTCCCAGAAAACATCATGATTTGTGATGATCTCAGTGTGGATAAGGCCTTCTCTACCATAAAGTCTTCCTATATTTTTTTTAAAAGGATGTAAGAATTCATCCAGAATGGCAGAAGTAAAGAGCACTCCCTTAAAGTCACGGGTGAAATAGGAAGAGAATATACAAAAGTTCGTGTAGCATAGAAATATATTTGCCAATGTACTACTGATTACATTTACTTGTATTAACGTATTATTAGCTTAAATGAAAACATTTAAATCAGTTATTACCAGGCTGTATTAACACAGATCTAGTTGGCTAACCAACGCCTCTATCCATAGTATTACTTGAAAGATGTAGATAAATGAGAGCTCTCACAGAGGGTAACAAAACATGATGGGAGCTGGAGGGACTCGCCGACAATGAAGGAACAAAGCAAGCTAAACTTATGAGGGTTGAGCTGAAGGGAAGAGGAGGAAACATCAATGTATCTGATGATTAACTATGTGAAAAGTAAAAGGGAAAGAAGGGAAGGATTTAGTACACCTAAAAGTGAGTGCAAAAGGAGAAACTGAATAGCTAGAAAGTGTATAATGATCTTTGTATAAAAATGACAGCAGACATGACTTTTTAGATATTCAAAAGTATCGTTCTGTTCTGAAGAGCTTTAAAATAAAATGACACCTTTTCCATGGCATCTGCTGCTTGTAGACATATAGCTGAAGAAAACCAAATATTCCTGCTTTCATTTCTCATAACCTTGTTCTCATTGCGCAGTCCCATTGCCTTCAGTGGGTTAGATACTGAAGGCATTATCTGAAAAAAACTGATTTATTTTTTTTTCTGCTGACAGGCAGTGAACCTTCTACCTGAAGAAGCTTATTTCTTACTGGACATAGATTTAAGCACACACACATGCACAGAGAAAAAGGAGGAATTTAATTAATTCTCACATTTCAAATTGAGTTCATGGGTCTGGCAGAAAAAAACCCACAAAAAAACCAAAGAAACCCAGAATTTTTCCCTAGTAAATTTGGTATTTAAAACATTGAGAAGTTGCACGTATGGAACCCTAGGAAATACTGACAAAGGTATTTGAGAGAGAAATTTAGGTATGATAAGAGGATTGGGTTTTTTGGTGTTTTTTTTAAACCATTCCAAAACCATCTGCGTAGGTAGCCTCCTTAAGATATTTGTTTGTGCCTGAAACCAAAAATACCAATGTATTAAATAATTTTTAGAGTAATGTTTTAGGCAGAGTATCTGTCTGTGGCAGATAATCACAGAAGAACAATTTCTTCTCATACTAGGAGTCCGTGCTGAGTTTGTGCTGATGTAAATTTCCAAGGTTAAGGATATGAGTCCTAAATTTCTTTTAACTGATATTCCTATTGAAGGAAGTTTATGTATCGAAGTCATAGTCTGGATTTATATTGAGTAGGTATCAGACCACTTTCCACAATTAGTGCTCTGTTCAAAAACGCCAGTTGTGAGTCATATTTTCTGAACTGGAAATTCTCCATTTTGAGTGACATAAATGCCTATTTAAAACTAAGGGGAAAAAACCCAAAACAAAACAAAACAAAAAACAACCACACAGAAATGTAGGGATCCAAACCCCTCACAATATTGATTCCCTTGCCACATTTTAGAAGAAATTAAGAGGGAGAAGATATTGGTGATGATGTTGACATACTTGAACATCTAGTCTTAATGCCACTTACAGCAATACCATCAATATAAACCAAAGCATGCATTTCTATTAAGTTAATATAAATTGGAGTCAGGGCTTTCAAAAAGATATTGTAGTTTATATGGAATATGGGAATTCATAAATGAAATATAAAGTTACTGCTATTTAGTTTTGCAACCAAAACTGATGGAGGATCATTTCTATGTATTTTCTTTTTTTGTTCTTGCCGCTTGTGATTATGGCTACTGATCATTTGATCCCAAAAAAGGAAGCATGTAGAGAAGAGAATTAAAAGAAATGAATGAGCAGGCAATTATACTGCATCAGATGTACCTGAAATCAATCACGATGCAGTTTACTCAGGCTGTTTTCCTGAGCTTGCTGTCTCTATGAACTGTTCAAGGGAAAACCTCAGTAATGATTTGGCTTTCTGCACATTGATTTTTAACAGTGTTGTCATTTCAGCCAATAGAACTCAGGTAAAGACTAAGTGAAAACATTTTCTTTTATTGGGGAACTAGCAAGTGAGTATAGGAATTTCCCCAGAAAATACAATAGGAAAGAAAACAAAAGGGACGTCTACTCACAAAACTACTGGGCAGCGCAGCAATGTCAACATAAGTGAAGGAAGACTATCAGTCAAAAAGAAAAAGGACTATTTCTGGTTTTATTAATGAGGTTTTTAAGCGCTGCAATTTTTGCTTGCATTTTTTTTTGCATATATGAACATTCTCCAGATAGACAGTAATTAGAAATGTCATCAGTCAGAATATTTTTGTGTCTGTTCACCAGCTGCATAAAGTTCATCCATTGGGTTTCATCGGGAGACTACAGAATGGTTCAGTTTATGGCTCATCTGTACATTAAAATTTGGCAACATCAGGGAAGCTTTACTAAATTGAAAATGAGGAGAAAACAAGTTAGTGTTTATTTTTTCATTAAATTAAGACTTTCTGTAAAAATCTCTAATGTATATTTAATATTCACTAGCCATCACACAGGGGCAAATAATATGTGTAACAATTGACTCATCTTTTGCTGTTCACAGAAAAGAAATTCTAGTAGGAAGTATGAACAGTAGTAGGCAAACTTATTTTTCTTAAACATTTTCCAGTTTAATAATTTAAGTTGCAGACTTAAAACGAAAACAAAATATTGCTTTTAAACCACCTATCTGTTTAGCACCAAAAGCAATCACTTCAGGAGAGGAAGATGTCCACTTCAGCAACTGATTCAGTTTTACCATTTTAATAACCAGGAAACTCAAATTGCCTCAACATGCCAATCCAGCAGGTAAAGCTGTTTAGGAAGCTGCACACTCCAGTGAGAGTTTTGCCAGTGCGTTGGTTAATAGTCTCCCGGTTTTCTGAGTCTGAAGTTCTGCTAATTACAAAACATTCTATAACCAGAAGGCTTTCAGGATCAGATCTTCACTTCCAAGTGCAAATATTCAGAAACGTTGCACATTTTACTTGTAAAGATTACTGAACTCAACAGTACTATGATTACTGTAGAACACCTGTTATATTGGTAGTGCACGAGACTGACTTTATATTTGAAGGGTCTGCTATCAGAACGATTGATGTAATGCATGTAATCTAAATCTAAATGTAAACACTACATTTACCTAATTGTGAGTGTGCAAATTAAATAAATTCTGGGTTTACACAGCACTACTAGAATCTAGGCACTTCAAGTTAAAATCCGGTGGTTCCTCTTCCATCTCAGTTTCTCAATCTCTAGAATGGGGATAAAATTTACCTTCCCCACTCAGCGGATGTGTGGATTAGCTAGAGAGGCTAAAAACCCTTTGAAGATGAGAAGTGCTCATCATTATTATCCAAAGGCTGCATTCCAATTACAGGCTCTCGTCCTTCTTCCTTTAGAAGCTGTCAAACATAATATACCGCTCCATGCGTCACAAAGATTAAATATGTCTAATATGACAGGTTTAAGATGGACAGGATATTATCTTAACAAGGTTACATGGAAATATAATTACTTGTTTGCTAATTCATTTCATTTAACCTACAAATGCTGTTAGACTGTTTGCTGCAAAGAAGGACCCCAGAGTTCAGCCATTAAGGGGATGTTGTTTCTTTAGAGGGTATGTGGAACAATCTCTTCTTTCTTACTACCTCCACCATGTCAGACCTACGTATTTCATACTGGTCTTACACAGGCATTATGAGAGTTTCACATTTCTTGGATTCTTGGAAGTTACTTTTTGTCCTCAGCACACTGTCCAACTGCTACACGTTTTCCATTAGTGAATTCATCCTGATTATTTTTTCATTTTACTTCAGTAATCTCTAGAGTAGAGAAGGCAGAGGGCAGATTTTAAAGGCATTTAGGCACCTGTAGTAACTGCAGGTTGTTAACAGGTTGTTTTTTAAAATTTCACAAAGTCTCTGCCTGAACATTTTAATACTGACACACTATTTAAAAATCTCATTTTCTTAAAGTTGGAGAAAAAACATCAAAACAAGAAGTAGAATTCATGTGTTTTGATATCAACAGGATGCATCTTCTGAAGAGCTGTACAGACATGACTCATCAAACTGACTTCAAGAGCAACAAGTCCTTCAGCACAAAGGTGCTCTTCTCAGGGGGGACAGGTTTTCTGTCCTAACAAGCATGCCTTAGGCGTCTTGTTTCTGCACAACCCAGGCAAGGCCACTGTACCCAAGTCTCAGCTCTATGGAGTTCACATCACCTCTGGCCTTGCCACACTGCTCACACCCTTGCTACCAGCAGCTCCTGCTCCACGGAACACGCTCAATGTGCAGCCACAGTCTCACCAGCACCATCGTCAATGCCCACGTTAGCAGCAGGACGAGGCCACACGGACAGGTCCCTGCATTGCTAAGTGACAGACGGTTAAGCTCAGTTCTGCAGGGTAATGAAGGAAGTCAAGTAAATGAGCTCAAAAGGGATGTGGATAGGATAAAGAGAACACAGAATTTTTACTTTGCTTTTTCTCAAAATTTTCGTGGCAACCTAAGTCGAGAGGAAGGCACTAGCTGGCAACCTTCAGTTAACCTGCTGGAAGTCGAGTTTTACAGGTGAAAATGAAAAATACTGGATTCCTTATCCCAACCCAACTTTATTAAAGCATTTCCAAACATACTATAGCTTTGAAAAAACAGGTAATAGCACCTCCAGCTTCTGACCTAGATACTCATCTTACAGAACTGCATGTACAAAAAACCCTGAAAAAGGTGCTGGTCTTCTAATCAGTTTGAATAGTAAAGAATGGGATTTTTAAGGCTCACTTTGCCATGAAACCAACCATGCCCTTTTATGTGGCTCTGCAGGTCAATCTTACAGCAAGTGCACAAGCAGTTAAGATCTTCGTTTACTGCAGCAAGACACGAACTCACAGAAGCCTGCTGCCCTTTCAAAAATGGTGAGCAATACTGACTGCATTGTGACCTGTTCTGGACACCCCTGCTACACTGTTCAATTCAGTCAGCTCCATAGAAACTTTCTTCCCACTGATAAGGACAGCCTGCTAGCAAAACCTGGGCAACAAAGAGGTTTGGATTCTTAGGGGACCATTTTTTGTAGAGGAGCCTAGCCTTCATTGTTAACAATTGTTAAATTATAAAACCCAATGTTTAAAACCAAATTTAATCATTGTTCATGACTTTACAAAGACATAAAGTGCTATGGATGAAGGAGAGAGCGCCCTAGAATAACAATTTCCAAGCCATGTGAAACCCATTTCTGCAGAGAAGCACAAAGATGCACTTAGAAGTTTGATGTACAGATCTACAATTAATTTGCTGTCATCTCAGGACAGCGAAGAAAGAGGCTGAAAAATGACTGATAGCTTACGCTTCAGAGAAATAGATGGATGTCTGAGCAACTTATCGTTGTCTTGTTGGTTACTTTGCAAGAGACTGACCTTTTTAATTCTCATAAGAACCTGAAGCTAACTTAGAGCAGAAAAGACCTGCTACATACACTGTACTGACAGCTAGCGACATCTTTTTTTCTTCAGACTGGAACACACATTCCTTTAACTTAAAATTCTTCACGGGTGAGGCAGTCAGGCTCCAGCCAAAAAAAGAGACTGCTGGGATGGCAGCAGCAGCCCTGGGGCTACAGGTGGAGGGGGACGGCCAAACCAGAGCCTAATTCCTCTGCCTGCATCCTGCACACTCCGGTGTGGCTCAGAGGGGCTGCGGATCCAATTTCACAGCCATCCATCTTGATCCGATCGATGAAGGTAAAGTCCCCTACAACTGCAAGCCTCAACTGGCAATATTACATTCTGATTTAAGTAACTCCCAACTCTGACCAGCTGTCTCAGTGGCCACATCACTACAGTAAAGACAGCAAAACACTACAACTCCATGGGCTGTATGTGGCAGGAGACCAAATACAATAATGCCATATCTGTATGGGCTTATTTCTAGCATTATATTTTCACTTCCTTAATGGCTTAAATATCTTCTTTATCTCTGATAGATGTGAAAGGCAGACTTCTTGTCTGCATAAACTACATGTTTCTTTAGTGGTACACGCAGATCTTTGCAAATGTCTGCACTTGAAAAAGCAACAAAGGCAGCACAAAGCGATCTGAAATCTTCACTGTTCCCCTTAAATACAGAGTGGCTAATTTTCTTTCACCATCTGCTCTGTCCGCCTTAAACTAATCCTAATCCTCTATCTCATCTGAAGACAAATTTGTGGTATCCAAAGCTCAGCTACACCAAGCAACAGGGGTAACAGATTTTCATTACCACACTGGCTGCCACCATTAAGACCCATTTGCCTGGACTGCTCAGATAGAGGAGCTCTCTTGATTCAAGATCTCCGCTCCACCTCAGCCCTGACCAGTGGAGCCTCAGAAAACTGGCAGTATACTTAAAGTTATTCACTGTAATGAAGCCATACCACACACTTCTGAAGTCTTTTGTCAAAGCATAATTGCCACTGCTGCTACACCTTAGGACCTCCGGACTGGATTACTGTATTGATTTTTACATGGAGCAGCCATGGATCACTTAAGGGTTGCAAGCAATGGAGAAAGCAGCTATCCACAAGGAATACAACATCACAATTTTTCAGATCATATGACTACCCTCTCAACCCTAATACAGTTCAAGATGTTGACGCTGAACTATGAAAGTCTTTATGTGGGTTAGGTCTAAGCTATTTTTAAGATCACCTTTCTTCCTCTGAGTGCCATAACTGTTAAGGGTAGCCTCCTAGTTTTAATTAATAATGCCAACAGCAGGACATCTTTACTGAAGCAAATTTGACGGTGGACTATTGTTCCCATACAAATCTGATACAGCCCCACCTGTCTACAGTTAGCACAAGGTTTATGACTATGAAGACACAAATGGCAAACAGGAGTCTACACGAATACATCTCACCAGTATATGAATGTGTCTTTTCAATCTCAGTAATATTTTAAAGCCTTGCCTTATATTTGCAAAGCCTTTAACCAAGCTGCCTCTACAATCCCCTCATTCTCCATGATCTTGCACAATAGCTCTGCTCTCAAGGAACAATGCAGCTTTGAGTAAAGCAGCAAGGATTGTGTATTTTCAATGGCTGGATGCCAAATATTAAAGTCCTTGTCAAAAAGAAATTTGCCAAAGCCTGCTGTTTAACTGCAAATGCAAACAACATTTTGGGGAAAACTTTTTCTAGGTGAAGCATCAATTAAAATCATCACCACAAGCAAAAAAAGGAATGTTTCATTCATATGCTTGTGAATGCAAAGAAATAACGATCTTGATGGGAATACATACTGATATTATTTAAAAAAAAATAAAGCTTAATAAACATCTTGAGCTTCATACTTCACTGGAAACTAAATTGGATTTCTAAATCTCTACCTATAAATCTTTGAAAGTATTCAGCATCTGATGTCAGGAAATCCAGTGTTCAGTGCCTTTGAAAACGAAACTGTGTGTATTTAAGAAGGTAAATTAAAAAAACCTCATCCACCTCAAAAACCAAGCAGACTTGAAAATCTACCCTTCGAGTCATATATGGCCAAGGGAAGAGTTGCATGCTGTCTCTATGTCTTAATCTTGGCATGTGTATATTTATTTCTCTTGCCTTTGATCAGTAAGCAGCAGAAATCCATGCACCTGGGAAGTTAAAAGAGAAATCACAACCTGACACTGAATGTTCTCCCCCACACAAAGTCATAATTCCAGAGAGGGTCCTGCTGAGCCAGGATTACGTGCAAGGAACAACTGTTCAACACGGGAGAAGGCTACGGGCTCAGGACCAATCTATCACTTGGGAAGGATGAAGGCAAACAGTAGCATCCACTATAGCATGGGAGGCACATGGCTTAAGTGTGTTTCCATGGGTGGCTTGGATTAACTACTTATAGCACAGTAAAAAAATACGAACCATGAAAACTATAATGGACTGATATCACTTCTGGCCATTTAGTGGCTTTATGCTCTCAGCCTTTTCCACACACGCTGGAAAATAAACACGTACAGGTGCGAGTTCCTTGTAAATGGCAACACGAAAAGCTTCCCTAACAGCTGCTTTATCTGCTGTCCCTGAGATAATATTGCAAGCCAAAGCCCTAACTAATCTAACTGCTGTAATAAAAAGGCTGATGCCATCATTTGTCTAATCACTTCAACAAGCTACACATACACAAAGTGATTATTACATACACTATGCTCCCTTTGCTTGCAGAAAACTGATCATCCTATTGATTGCAGCTTTATATTGAGATTCTAATAATGCAAGTATCTTAAGCTTAGAAAGCAAGAGCCTGGCATTCTGGTTGGGTAGTTCCTGATCAGATAGTTAATAGAGACAGCCAGGAAAAGGGGGGGAAAAAAAAAAAGGTATCTACTTTAATATCTATGACTTATTAGAAAATTCCTCCCTTAAAAGATTTCCATTCTGGACAGCTATGCCATATCTCCAACATGAAGTACAATTTCTTTATTCTCCACCCAAGACAGAAGAAACTGGATTTCTAACAACAACCTTTATGGAAACACCAGCTCTGTCAGCAAACCCAGCAGCAGTATTATGGTAATTGCATAGTTCTGCTCCTTGAAGAAGAAAAGGGTTCTTTTGAATGAACAGGAACCACTGCAAGATGTCAGTGTTACTGAAGAAGAAGAAAAGAAAGGACTCATGCTTTGAAACTGGTGTTTTGAATATCGCTTCATCTTTAGCCATGTGCCTTTGCATTTGGATGGTACCGGATCCCGAATGCTTCAAACCCCAGACCTGAAATGGTGCAGGGAACAGCTGCAGGCTTGCCTCAAATGCAGCCAGCACTCCCGATATGAGACCAAGCAACAGAAGATGGTTTGAAGAGCTCTCTTATGGGAGAAATCGATCACTTATTCATCCACAATGTTACTATGTTTATGTAAGAGTGTTGGTAAAATGTGTAAGATAGGGATGTATTAAAGAACAAGCACACTATAAAACTATTGGTGTAACCACCAGGTGAAACCCCTAATTTTATATTCTACTCTTTTTTATTCTACTGTTTTCCTCCCAAACAGTAGCTATTGCATGAAGTTGACATTGCAGGTGTGCATTTCAAGGCATTATGGAATGATATAAACTGAATAATTTAATTGAAATAATTAAAAATTACTTACCAGAATTGAAGCCAAATACGAGCAGAGCTTGGCTTTCCTCCAGCATGTGCTAGCAACAGTATCCCAATCTTGTTAACCTATTGCAAGCTTTTGTACGTGCAAGAGAACACAAGATAAACCAATTGCTCTCTTTCTGCAGTACACACATCATGTGCTCATTGGACACGTACCAAATTCTTCACAGACATCTTGAAGTTTTCTTTCAAAGAATACACCAGGCTGCCTAACAAATTAAAATCACCTTTCATGAATGGACCAAATTCCCAGTGAGGCTGATAGAGTTCAGGTACACCACAAGGCAGATCTTTTCAATGAGTTAAGCTAAGCTAGAGAAAACCATCAACACTCAGTGAAAGAAATTCAACCGTTCGTTTTGCAAATTTCACACAGAATTTGATTCATATATTTGAAATATTCCTTTTTTTTTTTTTGGTAATCAGCATGAAAGAAATAGTCCTCTGAATTATTCGTTCAAACAATTCACATTTTATATCAATCCAACTTTGTCAACTTACCTTGTGACATAGCATATCAACATATAAAAAGATAAGGAAGTAAACAATATTCAGCATTAGCCCATACAAAACCACATGGAATTTGCTGCTTCAGTGAATCAGGCCAGGCCTGCACTATTACCTGTACAACATAAATGCTATGTTAGCAAATTTACATATTAAAAACCTGTGCTCTCCACCTTGAAAGACTGAACCAGCTACATTGTCTATGTGTCCTTGCAAGCAGAAATCCCCCTAGTATCAAAGTACTGTCAGTCATGCAAGTATCTACGTGGTAAGGTACAACAAAGGCACCGCCGCATTCTGAAGCTGAAAAAATGAGCATTACTTCAATACAATGGCCTCAGCCTCTACCCACAGGCAGAGCACAACAGCATGGAGCCGCGAGAACTCTGGAACCAGACAGCGACACGCGCTTCTAACTGCACCTCTACACAGATGTTCAGATCATCCCTGCTTTCAGAGGCAGCTCTGGATAACCAACGAAATTACTGGGGTGGAGAGGAACTACGGTTATGTGTTCACTCAGCAGTATTCACTTACAGATTATTCAGTTGAGCACAAGAACAGCAACTGTAGCTGCTATGGGGATTGCAGATAAGAGGGATGGCAGAAGGAGAGTGGGAAGGTAAGAATGGCCAAAGAGGTGATGCATCTAAAAGACTGTTCCAGAAAACTGCACTGAAGCCTATGAGCAAGTCATTGAAAAAAAGGCTAAAATACTGAAGGCTTCATCCTAAAGCTGGAAAATATTTATCTAAGTAACTTGTTTCCAAATCATGAACACTGTGAAACTTAGGAAAGTTATTAGAGGCTATGGGTCCTTTGTACCAGTACAGAGCAGGTCACTTGGTTATTTAAGAGGGAGTGATAAAACCTCATATATGAAAGTGACTACACATTTTCAGGGGTCTTCTCACAGGCCAGGCTGATACAGGAGTGACACATCTGAGTGCCCTTCCATGTACAGGAGGAGCTAACCCCCATCTCCTCTGATTCCTCTTGGGGAAACAGAAAGCTAGCAGTAGAAGTAGTCCAAAGACTACCAATTAGATTATGCTGATTTAGGGATGTACCTTTAGATGTGCTGGGATTTGAAAATTTTGTTTGCTGTTACTTCATGCATGAACAAAAGCACTCCTCTTTCCAGCCCCTCAGGATAGAATAAAAAACCTAGTAAATCAATAGCTGCCATTAAATATTAAACCATTTCTGAATCCTCAAGGTAAATAAAGAACCCATGTCTTATCTAGCCCTCAATATAAAAGGATATCAAATTCTCGAGGTCGTATTTTGCACTCCCCTGATAGCACACAGTACAATTTATTAGCTTGCGGACAGCAAAGAATATGTTATGATATATTAGTGTAGGCAGAGAATAACACACCTCTGCTGGTTAGACCTAGAAGGCACTCAGAAGTTTATTTTCCTCTAGTGTCTTCCACTCTGAAGACCTGGGAAAATACGAATCCAGCTGATTCCACTGACTCATGTTCCCCACGTAAACAGCAATTTAGAAGACAGAAATGTTAAAAGGCTGCTGTCTGTTGAGTTCAATACATTACACCTGGAGAGAAGGCCATTATTGACCTGAAAAATTGAAACTGATATATCTGGGGTTGTATCCATATCATGAGAAAAAATTAATCATGTGGACTGAAAAGAAAACCATAATGTTATATTACTTTTGCTTCATCTCCAGGCACATACCTAGAAATGCGTTATTTCTGGAATTAAACGTGAACTATTCAGCAACCCTTATATTGTGACTGGAAAGGACTGCCCTGCTTCAAAAAATTACTATAATGTGTACATCAAAAGAGGAATGAAAGCTCCGAGATTTTTTGCAGTGTTTAAATATTGCTGAGCTGCAAATGTAATCACCAATACAAGAGAAAACATCATCCATTTCTTCAAGACCGAGCAGTCATAAGGCTCTTGACTGGTTCAGATCATCAAAAACTACAATGGAAATGTGTCTCTTAAGCTGTACAGTTAACACATCATCTGCTTTTCAGAGTAACAAGCTACAGGCTACATTACCTGGGGAAAATGTCCTCTCTTATGTTCTCTGAATCTCCTGTGCATCTTTGCATTAACAGATTTGTACCATACAGCTTTTTCCACCCTTTATTGCACATCCGGTAACAGAGAAGAGAGTGTTCTCAGGAATGAAAGTGTTCTCTTTTTTTTTAATTATTAAAAATATAGTTATGCTAGAGAGCAAATTTTACAACTGTTTAGTCAGGGAGGGCAACCACATTGTGTAATACATCCAGCACTTAAAAATTCAAAATTTCAACTATAAATACAGTCTGTAAGCAAACACTAACAGTTTGCAAGTTGGATAAAATCTCATTCCCAGAAGTAAAATGCAGAGCTGACATGTGCTTCACACTTACATTGTAGGAGTACTGCCATGCCACAGCCAGCTGCAGCCTGTTAAGTCAGTAAACTCCAAAGACTATCATATTAAAAATAGCGTATGTTTGGAAGAGCTGGGCAGAGCATTCGGAAAGGCTTGTGAGCACTAGCTGGCACTCTTCTGGCACAAAATCTTAGTTTAACAGAGACTGATGTAAACATAAACCCCCAAACTGAACTACACTAATCCGGGAAGGAAGCTTTGTATTCTCGATGGGGACACCCACAAAACAGCACTTACTTCCTGCAGCACAGACACAAGGTTACAACTTCTGGATAGCACTGCCCTTATTCACCTCAAACTATCTCAGTAATTTAATTAAGAGAGAGAGCACAGAATCAGGACTGGAATTACTCTAACACATTAACTTATGATTACAGATAGACATAAATTTGGGGAAATGAGCCTAGTCAGATCCACAAGACAACTGTCAAGACAAAGACTGTCATGAAGTGAAGACAGAGATGAGCTGGCCAAACATTTGTCTTCTCTCTCTCCCGTTCAACAAACAATTCTTTCCACATTTTGTGGGTTTTGGGGGTTTGGGTTGGTTTGGTTTTTTTTTAATTTAGAAGTGTCTCTGCTACCTCCAAACTAACTTGTCAAGGTAGAGAACAACATAAGGCATACACTTCCAAGAGCCAGTAATTGGGGAATGCTCACTGCTCTGGCTTCTCTGTGTACTTTTTAACATTCTCCTGCTGTTTTTTCGGTAATATAAAAAACCTCAAACCATAATTATCACAACAAATGAATGAATATTGGCAACTCTTCATTTGAGCGCCCAACCCTGCTATACCTGCAATGCCTTCCTGCTTGCAAGCAGCCATGAATCTCCTCTCTGCTGCCATCAAGAGCTCTACTATCAAAATAAATACTACAGGGAGAAAAAAGAACTCCTATGATGGTCGTCTCATCGTAACCCCTCTTGTGACCCTTGCTATGAGTTCAGCTTCAAGTGCCTTTATCCATATCAAGAAAAGCATACAGAAGCCAAAAAGCCTCATAAAACATTTGACTCATCATGGTTATTAAATCATTTTAAAGCACCAAGTTGAAAACAGAATCCTATGCCTTTTTGGAGAATTCAACAAAGCAGAGAATGTTACATGACTGACAGGGGGTTGACAAACTATATCCCATAAGGAATCTTGGATTGACTACAGATCACTATGCAAAGAATAAAAAAAGCATCTTTTCTTTTTAGGGTCCTCATGGAAATCTTTGTACTCCTGCTAGTGAGGAGAATAGGATAACATGCAATTCATTCTAGCAATTTTGTCACCCTGCTGGAAACTGGAAGAGATACCAGCCTCCATTTCTGGTACGATCATTCAAATCCTAAAACAGGTTGAAAATGGTACATTCTGAACATTTGCATTCTCTCAAAATAATCAATTTATGTTGCTATTTTAACAAAAAAAACCCCCCACACTTCAGATGTCTGCTTCAGTGAGCAAACTCTCTGAATGGGAAACACACGCCGGAAGATGGGTCCTCCCCTTGGCTGGTTTACATCGTTGTAATTATTTCAGGTACTGAATCTTACCAGTTGAGAATCTGGTATATCAAATACTTCAATTTCATGGATGGACCTACATGGCGCAGTTAGATGCAGCTGCTGCTGATACACAAATGTTTCTGGGTTTAGCAAAGGCTGATCCTTCCTGGATTGCAGGCAGGTGCCAGGGAGCAGCAGGGTACTCAGTGCTCCTCTCCTCACACATTCATCAGCGTGGGGACAGATGCAGATCTCCGTAAGTACTTGAGAGCACCGGGGCAGACCAAGCTGAGACCTCCTGTGCAAAGCAAAGCAGTGTTGCTGGCTGAACTTCAGCAGGGGCAAGCCTCCCTGCTCTGTCTGTCCCAGTAAAAACCTCCTTACTGCTCTACCAAGGTCATATAACCAGAGATTCTGTCTCACAAGAGGCAAGGTTTTTGAGTATTAAGAAATTTGTTGCTGTGGTGATGCTGATGATTCACCCTTAGGCTGCAGCTCTATACCTTACTATCACAGCACAAACGTCACACTCCTGACACTATCGGACTCTTACACTCGTGTGTGGAATAGACTCCAAGTCAGCAAAGCACCAACACCCACGCTTACCTCTCATGGTAACGCAGTGGCACTTAGTCATGTGCTTAAGTGACTTTTTGACTAAAAATGGATTAAACTCATGTCTGCCGTCAAGTGAATGTTGAAGACTTCCCTAAAAGAGTGCAGAACTTGGCCCGGGGAATCCAAATTGAAGATTATTAAACAAATACGCAACAAAAAAGCACAGTAATTGCACTACTGCTCAACGCCATCAGTATTTCGTAGCCAATGACAAGCAATGTCCTGATGTTTGCGTATTTTGCATCCAAATGGAGCAACATTGAGGAAGCTGATGTTAAGATGACATGTTCATTATATTCTCTGGCCTATATCCCAAAACTGAGATATGTTGTCATTCTTATGCAGTACACAGCAGGACATTATCCCTTCCATCAGCTGCAACAGGACCATTTTTGACATCACTCCCCCCCCCAAAAAAATAGTAGGCAAAGTGTTCAGCAATCACTCTGCACATAAATTCCCAATGCTAAGACTTGTTTGTTTTTGTTTTGGCCTCTATATGTCCACTATGAGAAGAGTTTGGCAGCACCCACTATAAACTATCTGGAGGAGCCTCCTCTCAAGCAAAGTTTTAAAGGATCTTTAAGAAGAAGAAAACAGGCAGTACACATACAAACCATGGCAGTTTTGATTCTGGGCTGTTGCCAGTGTTCAGCACAGCTTTAATGTTAAGATACACAAATTTGTTCTGCATGTCCATTTTATAACATGTTTCTTACTCAGAGGATCCATATATCTCACTCAGTCATATAGAATACAAACAAACATGTATGTAACCTTTTTCCCAGGAATGAAATGCAAATTGCATTTCATACATCACAAATTCCCTGATTATACACAGATCTATCACACAGGACATTTGTGTTTCAGTCACATCATCTGAAAACATGTAGAGAAGAGAGGGGTTTGCATGTGTGTCCTTTCATTCCCAAGCAGCTAGTTCACTGCTAAGAAATGCTGATGAAATAGAGTTTTATTGATCATCTTCATGCTTCATCTAACATACTAGGATGCTTGGTAGCTGATCTAAAGTAATTGAATAATCAATTTCTTGCTTCCTTAATAAATGAATTTATTAAATGCAAAATATGTACAGCTGATAGTTCAAAGAGATAATCTGCAAACTAAGGCAATGTTGGGATTCTTTAAGAAGATGACCTCTGTTTTTCAAAAGTCTGGAGATATATAATAAAAAAGGGAGCCAAGAAAATAATAAAATATTTTAAATATAGTTGTTTGAATTTAGTTAACTTTATTACCCGCCTTAGAAAAAGTAGCCTGAAAGAAATACTAATAAAGAATACAATTTTTTCTCATCTGTTTATTTTTTATTTCACTGTGTGTGTTAGCCAAGCCTCCCCTGCATTCTCAGAACTGTCGGCAGTTTTATTTTTACCATAAATCACGGGCCAAAAAGATAATACACCCGTCACTACATAAAAGTAAACCTATCAACTGTTATCATCATAACCTCTGCATTAGGGTATATCCTTCTGAAAATGCGAGAGAAAATGCCAATATCCACGTCATTTTACACAAGGGAGGAGAAGCAAGGTTAGCGCAATCATCTTTTTTTCTTCTTTAAACTTTTGCCAAGGGATTCCCCCTACATCTCTCCACAATGGATCTCAAAGGCATGGTCATGTCTAACACTTTGAGGAATGCCAGCAGGTATGTGTCCTCCAAAAAACCCACCAGATTCTCACTGGAGGAGAAGCCCACACAAAAATGGGCTGACTGGAGGCTAGGGGAGAGGGAACAGTTTTAGAGAGCTCCCTTCCTCTCCTCTCTGAACTCTCGTCTCTGAACTCCCTTCCCCAGCTGCAGAGCAAGGAGTCCCGAGTCAGAGGCAGTGAGGGAGCAGTGGTCGTGCAGGCACCAGCCAGTCTCGCTGCAGCGTGGGGCGGGGGGAACTGCTGTATTACAGCCCCCTTGCTTCCAGCACACACAGAAGCTGGCTTCTGTGGCTACTGCAGCCTTTAAAAGCTTTAGTTACAAAGCCTGTATTTGAAAGAGTAAGTTCTTATGGCACTAGTTGCCACGGGCACTAAAAAGTCTTTGCAAATTCAGCTATTAGAGAACAGATAAATATCTTCAGGGCAAGCAGTGGTTATATTCCCTGCAATAACTTGCTGGTAACCTTCTATTTAAATGGCTTCTGCTCGTTCTCATCTATGTTAGGCTGTAACCACCTAGCCTCTATATGAACTCTAGTATCAACCCATTTTGAGGAAGAACCTTGGTCACATCAGCTATGCTAGAAAAGAGACACACATCTCGTTGCCAGTAGTGCTTAAATCAGACCAAATCATGAGGGAGAGCTTTCGCATCAGCAGGAAGAGAACCGGCCCCACCAGAGTCAAACTGAGAAGATGCTGCTTTGCTTTCAGCAGAGGAACTGGCAAGTAGCTTCCCCCTCTTCTGTGTCAGCCCCAAGCCTCAACGCAGCAACCGCAGCCTGTGCTGCTTTCCAACTACCACACAGTTATCATCAGGAGGGGTGAGATTAAAGCTCAAGGAATGCCGTGTGCAAAAAAAACACCTTTGCTGTTTTCAAGGACTCATAAAAGAAGCGATAGTTATTAAAATGTGCTCCCCCTGTCTGCTCTTGTTCTCCCAGAGACTGCTGGACAAACGTTGAGCACGGTGTGTGCAGGCAGCGGTGAGGGAGACAAACAGATCAACTGCCGCACAACTGGTGCTTCATCTGCGGTCTGGACCTGCCAACAGAAACCGTGTGTCTTCACACTCTATCAGACTAACGAGCATGACAGGAAACCTAAAGCACCTAGATACTGTAAGCTGCTGCAAACACCCACACAATCTTAGCCTGAGAGAGAGTATTAGTGGTTTAATGGACAGTGGGTATTTCTAATGATCACGTACCAGTTGAGCATGGTAGCTGGCAATGTACACTCTCTGGGCCTTTGCAAGGAAAATAAAACAAGGACATTTAAAGCACCTTCACAACGTGTTTTTAAAATATGGCCATTTGATTGCTTGCAAATAACTCTTGATGTGGGAATGCTTACTCTGGAATCAGAGAGGAATATTTCAATTTAGTCACAAGTTTGATTTGTCAGTCCAGGAAAAAAGGAAAAAAATTAAAAGATCATTGTAGCATAAGGATATCCCCATAGGGACAGACCAGTAAAACTGCAATTGTTTAAAATCACTCATTTTTCCAGTAAAGCTTTTTACAAGCTATATCATTAGCTAGGCATGTAGAAGACACTGAATGGACAGACTGTGAGAAACAAATTATAAGACCTTGAAATCATAATAAATTAATGCAGTCACTGCTCAGTTAACCATGATTCTCATTTTCTTATAGAATGAGAGTAATTTCAGAAAACATGGGTAAACACTGACAGTCACAAGAGCTGCAAGCTCTCCCAAGGCATTAACCAGCCAGGAAAAATAAAAGTTTGGAACAAAATTCTTCCAACATTCCTGGTGTATATTTGTGTGACAAAAATGGAGTTCATGGAGACACTTCTTCTCTACAGGTCCCATTAAAATGTCATCCTAATATCACGGAACCAGAGTAATTTTGACCAAACTCAAAGAAAAAAGAAGTCAGGTTTTCTTAGTATAGGAAAAACTTGAATTATCCACGCAAGGCAGGCAAATTAGACCAATGAGTTGGTAAGGCACCCAAATAGATCTGTTCAGCAAAAGTTCACAGGTTTTCCATGGGCAAATAAATTGTTTCCAGCCCCACCCTCTCTCCTTCTTGTCCAGAGGACTCTCCTTTTGCATTTTGTTTTGTAGGAAACAAAAATGTCAAATTATTTTTTAAAATGCTGAAACGGGACTTTGCAAGTATATTTAGGAAGAAATCTCAGAAGACTTGCACTGTCTCAGCATTTTTATGTCAATTTTATTGTATTTGTACCGATATCATTAAGCATTCTCTGACAGAATTTAAATGTAAGCAATTCATAACAGAATATTTTGAAATAAAGTAACGTAACACGTTAACTAGAACTTTCAGTTACACCATGCAATTTGTCAAATTGCCAGCAGAACAACTCATTTGAAAAGACAGATTGTTGCTTATTCTTTAGCTGTCACTTGTGTTACTTCACTTGAGCTACTTTTGCCTGACACTCGGCGCGGAGTTAGTCAATCATGCTGACGGCTGCCTGATGATCTCTGATAAAACCACAAACCAAACAGAGATTCTCGTGACTCATCCATCAGTCCAGAGAGTAACCTGATACCCAAATAGTGGCTCGGGGAAGAAACCCCTGCCAGCCCCACACGCCGGTAGATAGTGCTAACACAACCTTGCATGGCATCCTCCCCGAGACTGGGAAATCACCGGGATAAATTACGTGGATTTCCTGGATTTACAATATCTTGAGAGTCTGAATCTGTAGATCTTCTAAGCATTTTTGCAAACTCTGCCTGCTAACGACTTCTTCTGAAGTTAAGGTATTTAAAACAGCTACCCAATATGAAAAAAAACCAAACCAAAACAAAAAAAAACCAACAAAACACAACAACCCCACAACCAACGAACCAAAACTTTGCAGTGTGTAGAGATTCTCTGGGCTTCTGGAGAAGATGACAGACATCTTTCACCAGGGACTCTACTCAGACTATCACCAACTTCTGTATTAGCCACCCAACAGTTAGAACACAACGTGAGAATCCTGCCACTCTCCCTTCTCAGAGGCCCAATTTGCCTTTCATGTGTTGAACTCATCCATATATTTTTATATCCTGCCTAGCATTCCACAGGTGGAGCACAAATAAGACCTTATAAAATGAAGTGGTTACAGAAATAATGAAAGTATGTCCACTGCCTGCCACTTCCCCTCTCCTTTCCACATGCACATACACAGCAATAACCTTCATGCATCTTAAAGCTCCAACTGCTCACTCGTGTGTGAAAATGAACCTCAGATTTCTACCAGTGATGAGGACAGAAGCCTAATGGTTTTGTCCAAATTAGCTCTTGAATTGGGTCATATATATTTTAATGAAGTAGAGGCTAATGTGGGGGCTGGAGTCAGGAAGCTGGATGCTAGATGAGTGCCTGTGATTGCTTTTGTCCTTGGTTTGATGAGTTTGGCAATCACAATCATTTACATAAATTGTGAATATCTTATAGAGGGGGAATCACATCCCAAGGGGACAGGAGACATGAATGTACAGCCTATTCATAAAAAGAGTTTAATGTGAAAATAAATACCAGGTAATTTTAGTCTCTGCCTGTGTGTTCCTCATTGACAAAGCAACTCAGGCAGTGCCACACCAACCAGGACTGCATCACAGGCCTAAACATGGATTACCCTAAGAAACACCATGAACATCAGGTGAAAAGAGAGTTTCCCTCTCATCCCACTAAACAAGTAGGTACATTCTAGTGATAATTACAATGTCCATCAAACACACTACTAAACAGACATGTAAAATTTGCCCTAATTTGTCAACATAGCCTTGTCTCAGCAGATTCACCCCTCTCAAGCAGGCACTAAAATTCACTGACTTGGTCACAAAGCACAGATGTGCACAGAAAATGATGGTATCCAGAGATAGCCAGTGAATGCCAATGGAATTACATAAGCATTAGGATGCCATAAAGCTGTCATATACCCACAAACCTGATGCAAGCTGCAAGCTTTTCCAATGGCTGGTATGCTATCCAGATATGAACTCAGCCCATCCACGTCAGAGGAGAACACATAATGAGCATCCTGATGCTCCTTCCTGGTCATTTCATCTGAGCACACCAAGAACTGGATTACTCTGCACTGGCTTATGGAAAGGGTCCTTTCACATCTTTCTTTCACATACTGGACTGAGACAACCAAAACGTTTAGTCTTTGCTGATCATCAGATAGCAGGTGTTACCAACTCCACGATACTTACAATTCTTCAGAGGAGCCTTTTCTGCAATATTTTTATCTGTTGCACAGGTGAGTCAACATTATGTAAAAAGATATATAAATAAAAATAATGACAATAGGTCACAGGTGCCTGGACTGGGCATTAAACCTGACTCACTGGAATTACCCATTTAAGGACACTAAATAAGAACTATCATCTCCTCTAGGAAATTATTATCTTCCTGAGACCCTCAAAGGTTAAAAATGCTTATCTAGGAATATCCCAGTATTCATCCACACATTTCACTGAAGGCACCATGGCTGTAACTCCTTCTGTAAATTGAAGTGTGCCAGGGAACACTCGAGCACTGGAACTCACCTGCCTGTGCTGCTCCCACAACTTTCACCACCGGGGCCAGCATGGCCCCAAGCCTGTTCCTGCTGGTCCTACAGGTCTGTCCTGCATATGGACTTAATTATTATCCAAAGTAGGAAAACTGAGGGACTTCTTGCCAAAAGAACATCACAATTTTTCATGGCCTTCAGGGGAGTACTTGAGTTGGACAGTTACTTAAGCGATCCATTGAGAGTTACGGTATAAATGAGCCATATCAGGTTCAAGAAATCCTCAGCTAAACATTGTTTGAGGCTGAGAGAACATTCATGGAAGTATCTGACATGCTTGTCCCCTTCTTACTCCCTGGGTTTGCTTACTATGGCCACTGTTGGAGACAGGATATTGGACTAGCTGAAGTCTTTGAACCAGTACAGCTGTTATGTTATTATGCAGAAGTGGTAACATCCCTAAGAGCTTACTGTGACAGAGCAGATGTGAGGAAATGTTCAAGAAAACAGAGGAGCTGAGAAGTAATTTTGGCAAATAATGTTCTGGCAGCAGCTCTGGCTTAAATAGCCTCCTTTCTCCCTGACCTCACCCACTTATTCCCACCACTCCCTTCTCTGTGCTTGTACAGCTGTTTCTGTAGGCACATTATGAACCAGGCTAGAAAAATGATTTGGATGAGACACCTCTCTTCTCTTCTTCCCCCCAACCCCTTTCTCTGGGTTATTTTTCAGACAGATCAGTATCCAGATTTAGCTGCTGTGCAGCTGAACAAATAGTTTGCCAGGACAACACCAGCAGCAGCACAAATCAGGAACATGTGTCCAGGGCCAGAAGGTGTTTATGCTCAGCATAAGCAAAGCTTAAGTGGGACCATCACCACCCACCACCAGCCCACAGCCTGAGCCTCCTCGTGGTAATGGAAGAAGTGGTTGTGCCTGGAACAGAAGCAGGGCTTCCTGTACAGTCTCAGCAATGACTGGGAGGACACTCTGCCTACCTGGTCTAGAAAGGAGCTTCAGTACCGATGAGACAGTGAGAGAAGTTGTTGGTACAGGTACTCCCTGCATCATAGCTCAGACAAAAGTAAGAGCACCCTTAGAAGAAACCAGGACACATTCAGTTTAAAAATCGGATGTGCCCCAGGTAAATCACCTGTAAATGTGGTACCTGTAAATCACATGGGGATGTTCCCGCTAAGCAGAATCACTGTGTCTCTTAAACAGCAGTTATTGAGTACATTTGGCTTTATTAGTTCTCTGGGCAATTTCCCAATTAGGAACATCCTGATAAAGTGGAAAATGATACACTGCCTTTGCATTCTCTATAAACAACATATGGTAGTTTACTACCTAGGTGCACACAGAAGCTGAGCAGAACACAAAGCAGAGCAGGGACTTGGGTACTACTAACAGCTGTGTTCTGAAAATGGGTAGTAAATGACAACTTGGCTTCCATCTCCTTGCACAATCTAGTCTGACACCTTTGCCTCACAGGAAACAGGAATAATGCATTAGAGAGCAGTCATAAAAAGCACACTCCTTTTCTTTCTCACGTACGCAGCACTGAAAGGCAGGCACCGCTGTTCATGTTGCTTTCCTAATGGGTTCCAGAAGCAGGAACCAGCTCGGGCCACAGGTTGTATTCCTTTGATACAGGGGGACCAACAGAGCAAAATGCAGTATTCAACCAAATACCTTTACTGACTTAACATAACAGTAGCAGCTGCTAAACAGTGGCTTGAGAGCTGGTAGATTACGCAGCCTGAAGCACTGGAGAGCTCTGAGTGCATGTACTAATCTCCTCTCAAACTACACACTACCACAGCTTCCTCAATACTATTTCCCAGGTCTGCTCAGGGAAACCAGCAGAAGCTGCGTGAGGAGAACTTAACAATGACCTGGGACACTACGGACAGCTTCAACTCTGGATTTCATTATGTTCAAAACACAAACATAAGTCAAACACATACTAAACAAGCATCAGTCAAAGTATTGATGTTGTCACTCCAGATTGTCTCCTTTTGATAAACTCTTTGAAGGAGAAGGAATTAGGTGAATTCCAACAGAAAGGGCATATAATATGACTGTACAAAACCACAAGAGATGAAACAGAATTCAAACACAAAAGCTGATTTCTAAGAAGCTCCAAAACTAAATTCACTTCACCTTTCTGAACCCTTGAGATGCAAATGTCTGTGGTAGATTTTCCCAATACATACATACCAGCTAAAATTAGGCTCATGATTGTGACTCATCCAAGTGGCTGCCAATCTCTTAGTTAAAAAAAGAAACAATTCCAGCAGTTGTGTACCGCACACAGCCCTGTGCTGCACAAGACACTTGAATCTTGAATCCAAATTGGAGCAAAGCAGCTTGATGTCTTTGGGGGGGCAGGGGGAGGAAACAAGTCAGTGCATTTCTTAAATGTCAAGATCCATTCTGATACATTATTTAAAAGCATAGCAAAACACAATTGCCTGTGCTGATTCTGCTCAACAACTAGATTTTGAAAGATTGATCAAGTTTCTGGTAAACCCATTTGCTTGAAGAATGCTTTTCTGGCAGTCAAAATGATTCTGTGTCTTGATTGGTTCCCTACCTGTTAAAGAAAAACTGCACCATGTTAATCAAAATAGACAATGCTTTCAGTGTTAACCCAATCATGTGAAAAGCACTGTCACACCTCAGTATCAAAGCACACTAAACCAAGCCTGACTTAAGACAGTCTCATCAGGAGCCAAGGGAAAAATTGTTTCTGAGCAATTATGTCTCGCTGTTTAAACTGGAATCTTCTGCAGCGAAGAACCCCACCTTCCAAGGGTGATAAGCAGTCAGCTCATGTTTAAGTCACTGGAAGCAAGAGGCAGTCAGTATTTCTGGACATAAATTCCCTAAAGAATAAATTATAACAGAAGGAATCCAATGTGGCTGCCACTACATTTAAAGACAAAATTCCCCTTGAATTCAGCAGAACAAAAGTAGGCTTTGAACCACATTCCACACAAAGCTGCATCAGACTTTGGTCTTTCCCAAAAGGGGCAGAGTTGTGACAGCACTCATGAAACAGAAGGGAGAGAGATACTAGAATTGAAGATGCTCTGCCTGCAAAAAAATATTATATTCACTGGGAAATTCCTTTTTAACATGCAAGCTCTGGAGCTTAACTCTGTAACAAGCTGAAAGCTGCAACTGCACTTCCTATCATCAAATCTAGTCCTTTAAAGTATCCCACGGAACTCACTCCCTTTGCATTATGAAGCAAGATCAACGTGTCCTTGCCACTGTAAACCTGGACCACAGGAATTTAAAAAGAGAGCTCTATGCTTTGGTCCCCACATGATGAAATTCGACCCCAGTGCAGCTGTAAGCTCCTCTGTTCTCTATGCCAGAGATATGTGATGAAAACAAGACTGGAATGTGGCCCCAAAACTTTACCAAAACAGTGGAAATATATATATATTTTTTAAATAAAATGCTCAAAGATTCTGTCCCAGCCTGTGGAGCCAGGATGCTTAAGAATCTAGAGTACCACAAAGGATCCCTTATCTCTCCAGTGTGCTACTGCCCATGTCTCAAAGACACGATCTACCTGCTCATTAAGAAACTGCAGTTCATCTGTTTTGGTGGAGGGTGGATCAAACCAGAGTGTGTTTAACATCACAGTCTTGATATTCAGAAATTTACTAGATGGCTACACTTGGACACGACAACATACCCACAATGGCTGGGCAACAGGTCTGAAGAAATCTCCCTCCTTATAATGTAACAACAGCTGTCTTTATTCATAAACCAGAAAATATCAGCTACTGGTTGATCAAATACATTCATAATCAGAAAACCCAGTGTTCATCAGTCTTCCTGGTGTCCTCTTCAGCCAGGTAAGCCTTATTAGGTTAGCTTGTGTAGGTCAAAGCTGACATTCTCAAACCTCACTGTCTTACATTGCACTCCTAAATCCACACCTAGTTTTCAGTAATGCCACAACCCCCCCCACAATATAACACCTAAAGACGCCGGGGGATTCGGTGTCTATAAAAATCAGAGCAGGCCTACTTACATGCTGAACTACAAATTTGGACATCTAACTTCAGACATCAACATTTTAAAAATGTTGGCCTAAGTGATTTCTTTAAGGCTGCAAAGGCAATCAGGGTTAAGGACTAGACATCAAGCCGAATGGCCTCACTTAGGGTGCCTTTGCCTAACCAAAGCCTCCTCAGCATGCAAATGCACAGCTATCTGCAAGCCAGCACAGAAGAGTTAGAAAAGACTAGATGAAAAACTTAGATGAAAAGGATCATGCATGGGAAGCTCTCTTTCCTTCTGTATGGAAGCTTAATAAGCAGGGTCCTAAAATTAATATATCCACTTCTTAAAGGCAATTCTATTCAGTTTCTCCAGCAATGAACTTCCAGGAGACATTTTACTTGTTCTATGCTCCTACAGTGTGCAACTTATATTAGCAGATGCACTCAACCCCAGCACCCGAAAGAAAAGAAACCACAGTTACTGTTCACCATATTTTTCACTCAGTATTTTATCAACATCCAGAAGGACAATTAATAAAAACTAATAAAGATGTGATCCGGGTGCTCAGCAGAAGAGGTGACTATGAGTAGCTGCTGTAACAGAAACTTGCCAAGTGCTGCTGCTTGCCGGCCCTGCCCTGCTCTCCTCTCCAGGAGGCTGGAGCCGTGTGGGGCACCGGGGAAGCCCTGGTGCCTGCCCTCTCAGCACACAAACCCCACATTTGGGAATCAGCTCCAGCAGAGAGTTACGCTCTGCCTATTGCAAAGCCACGGAAAATTCAAATTTAAGGCCGTAACTCTGCCCAGCCCTGCACCACCGTGCTTAGCTGAGATAGCGCGCGTTGCGTGTCGTGTTTGATCACTCTGCTCTCAAGGACATCAGCAAGAGCCAGGCGTGAGAAAGTGGGTTAAAAGCTGTGCATTTCTGATACGCCACAGAACATACTGACTTCTCGGACTTCAAACTGGATCCACACTGTTCCCCTAGCACGGTCTATTATTTGCCAGGCTCCAGAAGGTAAGGTGGGGCCCAGCTCCCTGGCAAACTACCCAAATCCCCCACCCTCTGAAAGACTCACAACGTGATGTTATGATTCAACAGGAACTCAAGCGAACCAAGGAGGTGAGATCTGTGGACAAAAACAAGAGCACGATGCTTAGTTTGGCTGAACAGTCTTTAACACCATCTATTCCTCCTAAGTATATGCATATTAATTAATGATATTTCATAAATGGGCAATGTTTTGCATGAACAGCTTCTGGCAAGCAAGTGATATGTTTGAGTTTTTATGGGGAAAGGCAATTAAAAATATCATGGGTATCGGGTTCAGTACCGAAAAGGGCCAACATAAAAAAGGCCAAACAACACAGCTTAAAGAGTGAAGATGATGGGAGGAATGTAGTAAGAAGAATCAAGTACTTCTGATATTATTTTAAGGTGGTAACATGAGGTTTATTTCTTCAAGAGATAGGATTGTTTCTCAAGGAACTGAGCCAAATGCAACAAAAAGCTAACAAGACACGGACAATAAAGCACTGCCAGTGAGTGTAACAGCTGGTTTTCAGCTCACTTAGTTTAACCTGTCCTTGCCTTTGGCAGAAGACTTTTGATTTTAGCAAGACAACTGGGATTTCATAGCCATGCTGAATAAACATTTTATAGAGAAATAGAAAAAAATGTTCCTGCATTTTCTGTGCACTGTTTATCCAAGATGGACACTGGGTGTGTTGCCCTCACCTTCCTCCATTTGAAGTGAAGGGTAAAATTCACAGAGCAGAGTTAAGCCACTGCAAAGCGCTTGCGAAAATCTTGCCCTTGGTATGTTCCAGTGTTTCTCTTTACACCCTCTTGAAGTAGTAATTTATTTTATTAAACAAATAGTCTATGCTGGGACTAAAATAACTTATTGCAGGTATTTCTTAATCAGCTTCATCAAGCTCAAGTGAAAAAATATTTAACTTGTTTTAAAGAGTTCCAACATTTGCATTTAGAGGATTATTAAGTAGGATTAAATCATGTTCCTGACATATCTGAGATTTGATTAATAAGTGATAAAAATGTCTACATTACGTCTTACAAAATTCAGAGTTGCTGCCTTAATAAAATACTATCACGCGACTTAAGCTTGCAGAGTATTTTGCTGATTTTAAAATACCATCCCCAGTCCTTGTGCTGGGTATGCATTAAATCACAAGATATATATTGCTTCTCTCCAGAAAGGAAGATGAAAGGAGCAGCTTGGATAAGGTAAGAGTCACCTGGTCAGAGCAGCAGAAAAGCAGGATATTCTCCTGGAAGTTCAGAGTTCCTCCACAGCTAAATGTTTCTTCTGGTGCCAATAAAGGGAGGATGTGTCACAAGGGGAGTATCTGCCACTTCAGCTGTAATTAAACTTGTTGCTGAGTATGATTCACGTAGAAGTAATTCTTGATCCACTTGAGCTGGTGATTATTTCCCCATGGAAAATGAAGGACTTTTAGCAGGCAGTGATGGAGGCATGGGGTTGAATACAAGCACAGAAGAGCCACTTGGACAGGAACAGGCATGTTGGAGGTTTTAATCTTTCCAAGTGTTTCAAAGCAGGGCACAAGAACCTGCCTCCTTGTAAAACTACTTTCAAAACAAGTCAATTGCACCTCCTCACCAGGGGTCAAAATGACATCTTTCCTATCCGTGGCTTTTCCCTAATAACTGCTATTTACCATGCCACATGCTACAGCAAAATCATTCCTTCATGTACAACTTTCTGCAGTTAAACTCTAAATGTGCTTAATAAAAGGCTAGTGAGCTTGGTGCCTTTCCCAAGCAGAAGTGTGCAGCTGGGTGTGCCCTAGCTATCCATAGTTGGAGCCAGTGGAGTTCCAGGTATTACAACTGCAATTAAAATAAGTATTTAGTTCAATAACTATTTAGTGTACCCCAGCTGGCTGATCTAAAGAGGCATGTACTTTTCCCAGATCCACTATTCTGCTGATTTCATGTATATTCATGGGATACGGGGGTTTTGGACACGCAAAGTGGGGACAGGTCAGTATGTTAAACACCTGAATTGCTCCCTAGGAACACTGCTGGTGACTGGACAGTTCTGTTCAATATATTTTGAGTTTAGACACCACATTTACTTGTCTGCACCCTCATGTTGGGCTTCACCTCCCTTTGCCCCGGCACTGACAGCAAGAAGGTGGCCAAAAGGAGGGGGGGTGGGCTGGTGGTGATGAGGGGCCGTGATGTGACCACAGCCCCAGACAAGAAGCTGTCCCCACACAGACAGGAGTAACAGTGGGCTGTCTGTATTGGCCATTTTCTTTATAGTCCTGAGTTATCTTCTGTCCCTCTGCATTTGAGGAGATCTGAAGAGCAACAGCTCTTTTTCCCTGGGCAGCTGAGGGCTGGGCCTTTTATCAGCCCCAGGCACCTCCTTCCTATAGAGCGGCTCTGTCACTGCAGGCAGAATGTGGGCAGGGCCCTGTCACTGAGGGGTCAGTGACACGGCTGGCCCAGGGAGGGTACAAAAAAGGGCTGCACCTCCAAAGAGGATGTGACCAGACCATGGTGTGCTCCTGTTCTCAGCTGCTCAGCCAGAGAGATCTGCAACTTTCTAGAAGGACATCAGCATAAAGATAAGGAATCAAAATAACACCTGGCCAGTGCCATTTTTGAGCTCTGTGCTCTTTGCACCAGCCCCAACAATGCAGTGGCTCTGTCGCGGTGGGCAGCAGGATGATGATGGGGGTGGTGACGTGGCCAGCCCAGAACAGGTGTCTCCAGGCTGCTGGGGAGACATGCCTCAGGTCCAGACAGGGACACACTAGACCCTGGCACACTCCTGTCCCCTATCTCCTCAGCCACTCAGCTGGAGATTTCTGCAGCTTCTGCAAAGCCCTTGACCAGAGGACAAGGAAGCACGCACAGCCGCAGCCTGCACCACCCCACAGCTTCACAGGCACCTGGAAGTTCCTCACAATCATGGCCAAGGGGAGCTCCACAACACTCACCTTCTCTGTCCAAAACCTTACCTCAATTTGAAGTTTTTGATTTATGGGAAAACAAACAGAAAATTAAAATGCACAAGTATGAATGGGGAGGGGAGTGACTGGAGAGCCGCCCTGCAGAAAGGGACCTGGGGGTGCTTGGCTGATGGCAGGCTCCACAGGAGTCAGCCAGCAGGCTCCATAGGAGTCAGCAGTGTGCCCGCCCTGGCAGCCAAGAGGGCAAACCACATCCTGGGGTGCATCCAACACAGGAAAACCAGCCGGTCAAAAGAGGGGATTGTCCCACTGTGTTCAGCATTGGTGTGGCCTCATCTCCAGTACTGTGTGCAGTTCTGGGTCCCACAATTCAAGAAGGATCCGAAGGTCATTGAATGTGCTCAGAAAAGGCCAACAAAGCTGGTGAAAGGGCTGGAAGGAATGTCCTATGAGGAGCAGCTAAGGACTTTGAGATTGTCTGTTCTGGAGAAAAGGAGGCTGAGGGACAACCTCCTCGCTCTCTACAGCTTTTTCAGGAGGGGAGGTGGAGAGGGAGGTGCTTCTCTCTGGTATCCACTGATAGAACATATGGGAATGGTTCAAAGCTATGCCACAGGAGGTTTAGACTGGACATTAGGAATCATTTCTTTACTAACAGTGTGTCCAAACACTGGAACAGGCTTCCTAGGGAGGCGTTCGATGCCCCAAGCCTGTCAGCACTTCAGAGGCATTTTTACAATGCCCTTAACAACACGCTTTCACTTTTGCTCAGCCCTCAATTAGTCAGGCAGTTGGACTAGATGGTAGTTGTAGCTCCCTTCCAACCGAAATAGTCTAACCCATCACTAGAAGACATCAACATACTTCCGTGGTCCCACATTCCCATGGCCAAGTGGGCATCTTCCCTCATCTGACCCTTTCTCCAGAAGACTACTGAAGATACTTCATCTCTCACTGTGCTGTTCAAGCACATGGTATAACTTCAAACAATCTCCTAACTAGTGTATCACTATGACACTTCTATTAATCCTGTCCTGTTTAAACAGACAAGCCTAGATACTTATGGGAAAGTGACTCTGGTAATGGCATTAGCACAGGATCAGAAGATCAAGTCCTTGCTCTGTAAACTTCTTGCGGAAATCCCCACATCTTTCTGTTTGTGAGTTACATCTATAGGCACCTCTGTAGGGGCACAGTGACAAATAAAGCATGCTAAAAAGCAGAGATTATGGTAATGGGGACCGTGTAAGTACCCATGATAGACGAATATGAGATGTTAAAGCTGATGCATAAAGCTGATGCACAAAGCATATGAGAAATAGCTGACTTCCAATCAGACATTGCTTTTTCAGTCACAATAGCTCAGATAGGCATTTGGGAAATGAAAAGGAGAAGGTGAATAAAACTTATATTTGGAATTGTTTTGACTGTTATTGCTTGTGCTAATTCCTTTAAAAAGGATTTTGTTTGATTGTTTATACAGCATTTTAGGAGAGTGAAATCCAGCACCGAGACAGGTTCTTTGAGCATTTAAACATTTCCAGAGGGATTTACAGACAAAATCTTTGGTGATCAAGAACAATCAAATACAATCCAAGTCCTGAATCAAAACGCTAGCCTACTTAGGGCTTTTCATCTCCCTTGAGAAACCATGGTCCCTTGAAAGACTTTGGCAGACCTGGCTGCATACTTTGGTACTTAATATGCAACAGCGAGAGTGAACAAGCTTGTGAACAGCCATTAAATCACAATCAAGGATGGCGTCTAATCAAGTCTAAAAAGAGCAACATTACATTTGAGCATGCAGTTTGTTATCAGCTGAACACATTAAACCATTAAAAGCATTCACAGAGGAATCTGATGAATAATTTCATAGATAGATGATGCCAAAATTTGAATATGAATACAAGCCACAAACTCACTCTGGGTTGAAATGCCTGCACCTCTCAGCTATATAGCAGGACACAAATGTGCTGTTAATAGGAATATGTTACAAAGTAGGCATCGCATCAAGATCAGAGAGGGAAACAGGTTCAAATTTCAGTTTAAGGGGACAGCAATGTGGCAGAGGGAACTCTTAAGCTACAAAACCTGCAAGGGGGAGCTCATCAGAATTTCCTGCCTCTATCGACTGGTTTCCATTACCACAGGAAAAATACAGATTAATAAAAAATAATACCATGTGCTCATTTTAGAGAGGTATAGATACAGAAAGGCAAAGTATGCGTCCACCAGGGGCCACAATAATAAATAAATTAATATTTCAGAAGTGTAAGTTTTAAAGTATTTGGAGTCTTTCAGAAGTATTAACTCTGACAGCACCATGATGAGGTATATCTCTTTTAGCACCCTGTACACAGGGATTAAATGAAGATAGGAGAAAAAAAAAAATCCATCAGTGTTTCCAAACAGGGATCTCAAATTAGGGTCTGCAAGATTAGATAGATGTAGATTTTCAAAAGTGACTGGTACGCTGACTTGCACTCATGTCCATTTTAGGCAACCTTAACTAGACCTAATTTTGAGAAGGTACTGTGTTCTCGGTCCTTTTGAATGATCCTTTAAAAAAAAACCAACTCAAAATGGCTATCCAAAAATCTTAAATATTTGAAATAATTAAATAACTGTAAATATATTATCATAATCAATCACTTGTAAAGCTCTTTGGTCTGCTATCTTAATTTATTTCTGTAAGACTTAGGTCCTTGGCCTTTGTAAGGATGAAAAAGCAGCCTATCACTTCTGGGGGAAAAACCAGCCAAGTTCATTTAAATATTAAAGCATACATTTTGGAAAATTAACTTTATTCATATAAATTTGCAAAGTGTCCCCCAAACCACTTATCATGCCATGTGTACAGAGCACATAGAAACAAAGATGTTTGGCTCCCTGTCTGGGATGCTCAGAGTCTGTGGTAGCACAGTAAGACAGAGCAACACCAAACCATCAGGACAGCCAGCACCAGCATCCCAACCTCTGCGCTCTGGGAGTCTTACAAACCTGCCTGGAAAACCGACCCCAGCAGTGCCAGCTCTTGCTTCATGACAGAGAGTTTTATGCTATTCCACACTAAACGTGCAAGTTCAGTCAGGTACGGCACTTCCTTAAAACTGCCTCTGCTTTGGAGTCCCTCAGTGACGAGCAGGCAGAAGAGCAGCATCGTGCACATGACAGTGCACCAGGGATGTAGGTAGTTTCACTGACCTGTCAGCATTCACCAGCTTAACTGATCACCAACACGATCCACTACTACTTAATAAAACTTAATGAAGCAGCACCAGTGCATTTCAAGGTCCTAAATCAAAAAATAAAAAAAAACATAAACAGTGACTGCTAAAGGGAAACGCATTAGGGATGGGCCAAAGGGTGAGCCTCATACACTCTCACGTGTAAGCTGCTAGACACTGAATCAATGCACCATTAGAAATTAATTTGTCTGCAAAAAGTCCTCTTGGCCCATGAGATCTTCACAGATTGAAAGTTTCTACCCCTACACAGAAGTCTTCCCATTAGGGAATACAAAGTAGACAGGTAGTGGAAAACTTCGTTAACAACGTAGAATCAGTTACGGACCTCAGAATATTCAGAGGCCAAAGCCAAAGAGAGCGGTTAACAAAGAAGAGCCAGGGAAAGAAAAGACAGTATAATAAAAATATAAATATTGAGCACTGCAATGTATTTCAGCTTGGTTACATAGTCACAAGGGACACATTGAACACTCTGAACCGAGGCAAGGCCACCGAGAACTGACAGGAATGTCCTGCACGCTGCAGGACTGATCTCTCTAACACAAACCACAGCTACTGCCATTACATGCATTTTATAACATAATAAAGGCATAGGCACATAGCCAATGCATGTCCAGTGCCTACTGGGAGACAATGGAAAAGATTATTTCACTTTTATTTTAACCCAGACCATGGTTGCAAAGAACAAAGTCTCAGGTTCCAAAGAAGAGTCATGTGAACTGATAGTCTTGAAGCAAAACAAGAATTTCAGATTCCACTTTTGCCTTCCTGTCACTGCAGTCTGTAGTATTAAACTTCAGAAAACCTAAAATATATCACCATGTATTTCATGGAATCCAATTGGATAGAGTATGTATGGAACCATAGCCAACACCAACACTCCCACCATTCCCACCATACACTTTAGAGACCTCCCATCATCAACAACTGGATGTTAATGAATTAATTCTCAGGTTAACTATGGGAATGTAAGGAACCATTATTGTCCTCATTTTACAGATTCGAAGCAGAAGCTCAATATCCACTTTGATCTGCCTTCATAGGTCTAAACTATGACATCCATCATCAAACACAAAGGATCACTGTAACTGTGACTTAAAGAATTCCATTTAAGACAGGCTTCTAACCAAAGTTCTCAAGAAATTCTACATAAATACTTCAGGAAAAAATGGACACACTTTATGCCACAGTCTAAAATTAGACCGTTCTGCAGTTTTTCCACAGGATGGTTAAACTCATCCCTCATATCTAATTCTTCTTGTAGAAGATGCATTCCTAATACAGCCACAATGTGGATCAATGAATGTAGTCACTCCTGTGGTCTCAGGACTAATGAAGCTTCAGCTCAAATTCATACTTACTTCTTCATTTATTGTTTGGGGTGTTTTTGACAGCAGAAGTTTATAAACCTCACAAGAAAAGAAGACACTGCAATGACAGCTAAATGACAAAAAAAAAAAAGCAGCTAATATTCAGGCTAGCAAGAAGGACAACATGGATGCGTCAAAAAACACCACTTCTAAAAACTGTGTCCTACAATCCTTAGCCAGGGAGACAGTGGATCACTTCATTTGAGACCAGTATCAACACCACAACTCTAGACACTAAATCCACTCCTTTCATTGCCATTTATGCACTTTAAGGATCCTTTAAGGGAAGAGGTATAAATCATGCCTACTACAAGTAGCTGAAGCACGCTCCACTCTCCCAGCATCCATGCTCCTATAGCATCCTGCCTCCTCTTGCTTATTCTGCATCTGGCCCAGTTAAACCTCCTTCCAGCCTCATCTATTACTTGATTAAGAAGCAGCTGGCACTAAACAGAGCTGGATACTTCTCAAAGGGCAAGTATGCTGAATGCACGCAATACAGTAAATTACAGACATATTTACTTTAATTTAATCCTTATGCATCAACTTAAGTCAGGAGGTGGGAAGCATAACCTTTTCTGTATTCACAGTATTCATACTGGTTCCTAATCATCATTCTACTAAAATAATAACAGTGAGCTTATGGAAGATATTTCTTGCAGTTTTTATGTACTTTTGGTCACTGTTCTCACTTTTCTCATTCATGCTCAGGACACATAAAATATAAAAAGTTTATTGCATTTTTGTAGGTAGCAGAGAAAATTATTTCATTATACTTGTGCAAATAAACTCTTTTATTATTCAGGCTATGCAATACGAAGGGCAAGACAATCAGCTGGCTACTGAACCTAAAATGGTTATTGGCCTTCCTCTGTGAAATGATGTAAGGACAGAAAAATGGAGTTAGATGGCAAGAGCAAAAGCCCGACCATCTCCACTAATTAACATCACACTAGCTTTCTGGTTTCCTGGCAACTTTGGAGCTTCAGCCTTGTCAGATGGAAAGTATTTGCTTGATAAAATTTTCAGAAATTCTCATCACTCTAATTTGCCAGTAAAACAGATTTTCAGGGGGAGGAGGAAGGGAAATTAAATTAGATCCTGTTTTCTTCTTTTATCAAACAATTGAAATAAAAAAAAAAAAGACTGATAAAATATTTTCCCACAGCTATAATTTCTCTAAAACCTATTCCATGTTTCCCATGAAAGACCCAGTGGTTCAACCTGGGTGTACACTACCCCCTTGGACATACTGTAATAAGACCTTAATCTGCATGAGTGAATCTGACTCCTTGGTTTTGCCAAAAATCTCTACACTCACTTGTGAACTTAACAACATGGATTTATTGTCTCAGCCATTGGTACAATAATAAGAAATGCACTTTCCACTTGGCTGCTAGAAAGCTTGTAAACTTTTGAGCAACAGCGCTAATATAACCCCATGCAAGATGGTCCAAATTTAGAGTGCTACAATCAAAAAAGATGACAAGAGGCCAACCTCGGAATCTGACGACTCTGTTGTCATATAGAAGAAATTAATTCAGTCCAGTTTAGATTACCATACTGCACTTCTCAGTACAGCATCTGAGCACGTCTGCACCATCAAATGGTAATAACTCCACTGTAGTCACAGAAAGAGTCTGATCCCTGGAGAAAACCCTTCACAATCCCCCTGTTCTGCTTCTGTGCCATATGGCCCAACTCACATCGCAATTTAATAAATGTAAGACTATGTGAGCCCTTTGGTCTCTCAATCGGGGTCCGCATCCAAAAGTTTCCATCGTGCAATAGAATGAAAACAAATCTGCTTGAAAAACCTTTTAGAAAGAGCATGACAGTTCCCAGTTTCTATTTCTCCCATTCAGCTTGTCTGGGCTCACTTCAGTGAAAGCACGGCATGCCTGGGCCAAATCCCATGAAAAGGTGCTCCTGGAATCCTGTCAAAACTCACTTTGTGGTAATCCAGGCACACATCACGCTGTTAAAAATACGGTGCTCCTAAAATGACTTCGCTAAATACCTCTTCTACCAGTATCTAAGTGCTGCTAAGAGACCTTGAATATTAGCTTGATACCATTATATGGAGCCATGGTTCTAATCAAAGTCCTTTATTTTTCAGAATTGCATGATTAAATGGTCAGAGTATCCTACAGGTGCTTTTGAAGCTGTACATCCATTAGTCCAGCACATACTATCGATGGTAAAAATATTAACTGTCCTTCCACCAGAGACAGAATGATGGGTTATTCTCATTTCAATTATCCCAAGGGCCAGATCTTTACTTTGTTTTGTTCTGTTTCCCAGCTACAAAGAGCAAAACATGTCCTTTCAGTCTGGCTGACTTTCACCAGTGATTAAGGGGAGAAAGCAGAAAACCTATCAAAGCTAAGGGACATGCAGCAAAAGCCAAAACGTTCACTCCTCAGCGCCATGCTCAGCCTGGCTGAGCACTCGGTGCCGTGGCAAACCACCAGCTTTTGGCCCACGCTGCCGGGGAACGGCCACAAGCTGAATGACACCAGAACTCAGGGAAGGAGGGGACAGACGCGGGACCACTCCCTCCTGGCAAGGCAGCAGCTCCTGCTCTTGGAGGCACCGTTTGGTGCAGAAAGCCACTGTCTTCCCAAAGGTGAGAGAAGACTGAGTGAGACTGCAGCAGAAGGTAGCTTACTCTAAAGAGGACAGACGAGGAGAGAGCTGCTGTCCCAGCAGAACATAAGCAAAGAGAGATTTCTGTCCCTCTGTGATTTCCGTCTCTCTGTGATTTCTGTCTCTCTGTGATTTTTGTCTTTCTGTGATTTCTCTCTTTCTGTGATTTCTGTCTTCCAGGTCCCACTGAGCTCACATGCCAATGCTCCACATTTTTACTTTGCAGCTTTGAGCACTGCCCAACTATGAGCAATCTTTCTGGGGGGAAATAAAAGTGCAGAAACTGTTATTTAACATGCAGCATATATAAAGTGGAATCACACAGAAATCACTCTCCAGCTGGCCTTGCTCTCCCATTCATATGATATTTTTCATATTCTTCTGGATTTCTCCTTATTCAAACAGCTGAAATAGGGATGCCGGCTGCTTCAACAGAGCAAGCAAACTCAGCATCCATTGCTGACCTCCAAAAAAGGCACCCTCTGATAAACACAAAGGTACTTTGAAAAATCCATCAAACGTAAAGAGATTCAAAGCATCATTTCTCCTGCGATTTTTCTTTTTTTGCTATTTTTTTTTTGCTTTCACTTTTTTATTTATTGCAGAAAATGGGGCCCTGCATAGCTAGAAAAATGGCATCTTTTCCTTTAAATTTATCCCACACAGCACAGACATTCAAACTGGTGGTTCAGCAGAAAGGAGGTCAATGTACTAATGGAATCAATAAACTTAAGTGTGATGAAGTAACTGCCACTTCAATAACTGTATAAATCGTAAATCACTTTCAAACTCAAGAAATGTCCTTCTATCAATAAACTATCAGTTTAAACAATTGTTTAAAAATCGAAGTGTGATCTTGTAAACATTTTGGGGCTCAGTTACATTTTACATCTTACTCATAACATCTGCTTATTCCTCATTGCTTATTCCTCATTGACTCAGATTCAGAACAAAGACAAACTTAAGGAGTTTTTCCAATTAGAAACTATGATAACGGCCTCCTGCTCCTCCCTTGTTCCCTCCACTCCTTAGTTAGTCACAGCTGGATACTGTGACAATAAACATTTCCCCCAAGAAAGCTGGGAGCATGGAGCCATACCTGTGTCCACTCTGAGCCACTGGTGCTGTCCAGACACAGAGAGCACCACCTGCAACACAAACTCTCTGCAAGAGGTACCAGAAATTCTACAGGGTGATCTGCTGTGTGCCAATATAGAACAAAGGCTAAACAGTCCTGTTAAGCTCTATAGGCTGCACTGCCCTGTATGACATGTCTCTAGCTTAGAAAGCAAAGGAACAAGCATTGTTTCCTACCCTGGAATTTTAGAAGATGCTCCCTAGGTGACAGAAAGTCTTGTCTGCACAGGTTTAAGAAAAACTGTAGCATGATACAGCACTATCTCCTCGTAACAGTCCTCATTCTCCAGTGAAGCGCCCACTCTCTCTCAAACCCTGAAAGATGCTCACTGGTACAGAAAAGCAAGAGGGAGAAAGTCCAGAGAGAGATTATTGCTGTTTAAGTAGTATATATACGATGGCATGAGGATGCACAGCAACCCTGAGATGGAACAAAAGCTTATCATCCTCTAGCCCAGGACAGATATGAGTTATTACACAGAAAGTAATAACCACCAGCAACATTAATTATCTAGCCTAAAGCAGAACATATGTGGGATCACAAACTACTGAAGCATAGATTATTAGACAAGTGGAGCCAACACTCTCTCTGTAAACTTTTCCTAAAGATCTGCTACAGCTCAGCAGGCAAAGTAATTTGCATCAACTCTACTTTTGGTGAACACCTCTCTTTGCATTGCAGAGCTTCAAAACTCTGTTCAGATTTGGGATTCCTCGGCACTCTGTGCTGCAGAAGTGCATGGTAAGAAACTGCCTTTTCCCTAAAGCTTCCTCTGAAGAGAAAAAAAGGATCAAAAAGAAAATAAAAGGTAGATTATCAAGGTCAAGAAAGAGATTGATTACAGGAGCTGTTCTAAAATCAAATCTGGCTCTCGTAAAGCCAAAGTGAAAAATTGAGCCTGATGGCCCTAACACAGTATCACTTTTCCCCATCACAAAACTCCCACATCTCTAAATACACTCACACTTCCAACATGACCCTGCACTACCTCAGAGCTCAGCTTCCTGGCTGACAGAGAGGTGGCAGACTTAAAATTGCAATGGCAACTCCCACTGGCACAATCTCCTCTGTTCTGTTTCCAAAATTCTCCAAAATTCTATTCAGAGTCTTTATTACATATTTACAAATTTCACCTTTATTTCTTCCTACAGCAAAAACACCACGAGCTCCAAAAACTCTTTAATACTCAATGAAACTACCTAACACCAAGGATTTCAGGATGACTTTTGGAGATCCAAGACCTCTCTCTTCTGGCATGCTAAGCCTTGCTTCAGCACTCTCCTAAAGAGCACTGGCTTTACACAGCCCTCACCTAGTGAAGTCTTCAGATCGTACCCAATGTAATCTCATATTACAGATCTTAGTGCTTCTGTGGAACACAGGTCCCTCACGACAGTGTACACAACTGCTGATACAGCTTCACTGACCTCTGTAGAAATGGATAGGAAATACACAGTTCCATACCTTCAATTTTCTCATGCTTAGTGGTAAGCCCTGACCATTTTTAGTCATCTTCTACCTACATAAATACCTTGAGTAGTCTGTGAAACCTACTCAAGATGCAATATAGAGCACACAATACAGTGAGGTGTTTTGCCACACATCAGCTTCACCGTGAACAGTCACCTAATGATGTGTTTAATTGCCAGAGCATTCCTCTGTGAACAGCAGACACACTGCTCACTAGTACCCCTTCTACCACCCACTACTTACTCTTCAAAAGACTTTCCTGGACAACTTCATCACACTGTCTGTAGCAACAGCTTACTATGAGCACCAGCAATGTTTCTTCTTTGTTATGTTCAGCAAGTTAGGCGCTTCTGTTTGTCTGAAAAACCCATTTCATTGTTGTAGACATAAAGCTCATTAACATTCCAATATTTTTCTTCTGTTGTCTGAATGTCTCTGTAAGAAATCCTGCAGCTCTGAGAGTTTAACAAAATGCTTGGTTTTACTGTAACTCACAGTGGCTGGCCTTGATCATAACTTGATTTCATATTGCTCTCTAAAGTTGTTTTGGATTCACCATGAGGAAAGGAACTGTGTAATTGTCAATGTTATCAAATCACATTTACCACTTGTTACAGTAAACAACCAGAAGGAATTCACTCAATAAATGCCATCTATCTGCCTAGGAAGACACAGGGACACATAAAAGTGACAATAGTAATAAAAGGGAGAAGCCTGACACTGAACTCCTAAGTTTCATGCGTTAACATCCGATGAATATTATTACCTGCTTTACTGTAGCACCTGTAAGCCCTACTCCTAGGTCAAAATCAAAATTATACTAAGTGACATATAAGGTACTGGTCCAGAAGCACAGATTTCCTAGTGGCCACGTGGGCAAAGGGGCATAAAAAAGCAAACACAGAAGCAAGGCAGCAGAGGTCATTATTTGTAAACATTTCAATGATTTTCTGGGGACAACATAAATGAAGGGTTAACTCACAACGTATTTCAAGTGAGACGTAAATAAATATCTATACATGCACACAGCTTCCGAGCCTTCCCTGATTTGAACAGAACTCATTTTTACCAGCTGTGCATTACGCTTACACAAAATTTACCTCTAAATGTCTATAATCCAGGAATCTATTACGAAGCTCATGCAGGTTGAAGAATTGAAGGATGCAGAGGAAGAGAAAGAATAAAAAGAAGAAATAAAGAAAAAAAAAATTATGTAAGACCACGAGAATGCCCAGAAGTAAAAGAGCAGTGAAGCAGAGGTGGGAGGAGGCATGGGAGGCCATATGCTGTGTGCCCATATTCCAGTGTGGAAGAACATCCAGGCAATGGCATGCAAAATCCAATGACACAGTGCAGACCTTGAAGCAGATGCACTAATTCAAAGCAGAGTTTGCCACATGGAGTAAAAGCCACAGAAAGATAAAAATTCGTATTTTTCTAAAAGATTCCCATCTTTGTACATTATTTTGATCAGCAAGAAAAATAATTCCATTCATAGACTTTAGCAATGAAGTGAACAAAGCTACCCAGAAGACATCCTTTGGAAAGGGAATGCAGTAGGACACAGCCACTGCCAGAATTTCCTGCTAGTCACTTCTGGGTACAGACTTCTCCAGATGTGATTCCCCCAGCGTGGGGGGCAGGGTTAAGGGATGGGGGGCAGGGATTGTCACGAAAAGCATGAAAAGGAAAGACGTGGAGAATGACTACAGAGCTACACTTACCCAAATCAATTCACTCATCAGCTTCACCACAAGGTCACACAAAGAGCTGTGGTGGCAAAGCAAAGTGAAATGCAATGAAAAGTAACAGGTGCCTGGAGATGGAGAAAGGTGAAAGAAGAATTTAGGTGCTATTTTAACAAAGAACAAAGCAATAAAGGCATACTAACAGATAAGGTGGAGATGAACATCAGCCTCAGATTCTCAAACACTGCCATAGCTTTTCAGATTGCTTCACTCACTTCTTAAAGAACTATTGGAAAATGGGGAGAGTACCAGATGAGCAGAAAAGGACAGACATTGAACGTACTTTTTATAAAAACAGGAAAAGGAGTAGGAGGAGTCTGGAACCAATCAGTCAATATAGCTTGAATTCCCAGAAAAATTCTGGAAGCTATTGCTAAATAAACTGTGTGCAAGCAACGAGTGAAGTCCAATTTGAAACTCAAAAGCAAATACTATCAAAATGACCTAATTTCCTCATCTAGCAGAAGAATAGGCCAAAGGGATAACAGAGGCAACAGATACCCTCTCTATCAAGTAGGTCTGCAAGGGAACACGTCCTTAGTCTGGTATTATTTAACATCTGCATCAAGTGGCTATGCTTATTAAGCCCAAGGATGACACTAAGCTGAAACATTCAGACTGAGGTACAGGATGAGAATTCGAAGTGATCTTCACAAATCGGAAAGATAATCAAAAATGGCCGGGTGCCATTGAGCAAGAACACTGTCAGTCAGTGAGCATAAATACTTCAGTGTGCATAACCAACAAAGGCAACAGCAAAGTACACTCAGCAAAAGGAGAGCTGAGAGTGTTAATGAATCATGAGACAGTAACATCTGCCTTTTCTGTAGCAGCGTGGCACCATAAGGTAATGGTAAAGAGGCTGAAAGACACATGCAGACTGTGAGTCTCAGAAAGGAAACTTCTAGTCCAGCCTAAAGACCTCAGTTGGAAGAGTGTGTTCATGTCAGAGCATCACAGCACTAATGTGGATTAATTGGAGAGACCCTGGAAGAATGCAATAAAAAAGATGAGAGGTCTAGAAAAGGAGCACCAAGTAAGTAACAAGGAAAGGCTGACGAAGCTGAGGTTATTAAATCTAAAGAAGGCAAGACACAGGAGAAGCATAATAACAGCTTTCAGAGATATTAAATCTTGATGAAAAGAGACAAGGAATAAACTTTTCTCCCTATCCCTAGTGGATAGAGAAAGAAGTAAACTGAAGCAATGCAGTTCTAAATCAGACATTAAAGAAAATAGTCTAACCCATCTGTCCAGGTTTGTCATAACATGATCAGTTCTCCAGTTCAGTTCTCCACAAACTACGCTGACACCAGCTGAGAGGGCTGAACAGGCCTGGAAATACTCTGTGGCTGCTTAAGACAGCACTGCTACCCACAGAAACAGGTAGCAAACCACACACTAAGGAATCTGTTTCACAACACACTGATTCATCAGTGAAGCTACTTCCCAACATCCCCGTTTCCCTGCTGCTCTGGCCACTTGTTCTCAGCCCCTTGCCTGTGCCCGCTGCCCTTTACTTGTGTCAGTACAGGGGGTGCAGAGCTGCACCGCGCACCACTGCAGCGAAATGAGACAGCTTAAAAACAAGCCTGGTTTTGGAGGGTTTGTTTTAAGAGGGCTATAACCTGGGAGAATGTAAAGTCAGCATACTGCCAAGCATCTAAATCCATACGACAGCCAGGCGAACGTGGGGCACCTAGGGGGCACACATATTATTTTTCACACTCAAAAGCTGCTTACACCCAAACCCTGGACAACAAGCTCTCATTATGCAAAACTGAGCTGGGAATTAAAACATCCACCACAAACTTCCACATTTTCTTCTGGCTCTGTATCATGATAGTTACAGGAATGTTTCATGTCCCATGTTGAGTACATCTCCACTACGACTAAACAACTGGCACTGCAGAGCTATGATGACATATTCTCAAATTAAAACATTAACATGACTTTCTCCTGGGCACTCCCAGGTGAACGGTGGCACTTCCACTATTCTACAGTCAATGCCAAAGCAGGTATCCTTTGCAACTAAACACATTATGATCATTAGCAACGCTAATGCAATGCCCAGTAAATAAATGCATTTACTTCAGATCATAAATAAATATACCTTTCAAAAATAGAAAGATATCAAGAAAAATATTGAGGTTTATTAGGGGTATCATTATAAGCAGTGTAGCTAACACTGGCTCAGTACTTACCCTTTCAGAGGTTATTGCTGGAGTACAATGGTCAATGTTGTTCAACACGCATGTAGATCCCAGGCCTTCCAGAGTACCAATTCCAGGGATTACAAAGCAGGTGGGTTCAATTTGTTGTCTAAGTAGCTTAGCAATTGACCCTGAAAGTAACTACATATGAAGGCACAGCTAATTTTAAAGACACGCACCCAGATTACGTTGCTAATACGGCTCCGACAACAGGAACAAAGAGCATTGCCCCAAATTACAATGACAGTTGTGAAAGATTCGGGAATTAAAACAGGGTCCTACTATCTGGGGTTTTAAGCTCACTTTGCTAGACACAGATAACTCTCATTATATTTTGAAGACCTTACAGGGCAATTATTTTAGCCCAAAGAAAAATTCTGCAGCGCTCCACTGATCTGTAATTCTTCTGCTCTGGAAGAGCAGGCAGATTCCTTTGCAAACAGTTTAAATACTAATTATTTCTTTGCTGAAACCTGCAATGAAGCTCCTATCTAGAAGGGGCCATGTAAAAGAACTTCTAATATTTCTGCTGCTCAAAGAGCAATACACTTCTTTTGTTTCAGTGATTTTTAACCCAACAGGTACAACACTGAAGTAATGAGCATTATAAAACTTAATACGGTGTCATATATATTTTATGGCTGTAGATCCAGATCAGAGAACATCCAGACTGTTTTTACAGAACTAATGCCAGACACATTTCAAATTATTATGTATGGAATGATTCTAAAAAATTTATAACTATTACTAAATTAAATTTAAAAAAATAGAGTGAAGAATATAAAAATCCCGAACATTCTTTAAGGAAGGTAAGATTTCCCAATGATTTTTTAAGTAGATGTTATTATGAAAGAAAATAACAAAATAAAAAGTAGCTTAGTAAGAAGCATATTTCACTAATTCAAGTATCAGACATTAAAAATATATGTAAATGAAAAATCATTGATAATGTTCTACTGTTTTTACAGGACAGCACTTAAAAGGCAATATCATATAAAGCCACAAGAAAGCTCTGGATAAGGGACTGTAACCTGAGATTCCCTTCTATCAGACTAACATCAGGAAAATAACTTTCCTGTGTAGCCAGCCTTTCCTTTCCCTTCTGTTTACCTACGGTAACAGGATCACACAAATTTCCAAAGTATCCAAACACTTCATGATCTTTGATCTTGCCCTTGTAACTGAAGAGGTGGAACAAGACTTCCGTATGTGACATTTAGGTATAGAAAGATTCAAGTTACCTGCTCAAGGTCGAACAAAAAGCCTCTGGCAGCACCGCAAACCACAAGTGGTTCTCCTGGCGCCCAAGGGATGCAAACCCAACCAGAGCCGCCCCGCTTGCCCTTTCTGCAGGAACCGCATCACGTTGCAGCCGCTGACAGTCCTCTGTGGAGGGATCACAACTCACCTGGAGTCTGCCTTTGAACTGACACAGAAACGACGGAAACAGAGGCTTACGCTGATGGTAATCCGAGCAAAAATGTCCTACTGCAGACATTTGCTCAGGAGAAAGGCTGCCTTTGGAGCCGTTCCAGACCAAATGGAACTTTCTGAAAAAAGTACCCAATGCCCAAATACCTTTATCAGAAAGCTGTTCAAAGTTTGTTCAGCACTGCTCATTTCCAACAAACACTACGGGGTTTTTCAGTTCACTGTCTCTTCCTTAGCAGCACGTTAAGCGGTGTACTCGCAGGGTGTTAGCTCAGCATGGGCCAAGTACAGCAAGAAGAGGCTACATGAGCGTGTTTCTCTGACAGCAGTGCCATAGCTAAAGCTGATATAAGTGGACAGGCTTCCCCAGCTCCCAGGGAGGAGTTGTCCAGGGCCTGCCCATCCTGGCCTCACTGAGAAAATAGAAGAGAACACACTATATTTTATTTATATTTATCAGTGTTTTCAAAGAACAGTAGCTCAGACTTCTGCTTTAAATCCACAAATTATACAGGCAGAGTAAGTGCCTGAAACCACCTGCATGTATAGTTTCACATACAGCATATATGAAAACCTGAATTTCTGTGCAAACAAAGGTGAGAACATACTAACTTGGAAAGCACGAATTTCATCAGAACTTTTTCCAAATCTAGTGGAAAATAGTTTGGTACAAAATCACTCCTCTGAATTACAGCTTAGAATGAGCACAGAGCTCTTCAGGAACAGCTGGCAGGATACTGCCCGCTAGCACTATTACATGTTGCTTTCCTGACTCACGTGTGACAGAATAAGCCCGTGTGCCACTGCCACCCCGACGTATGACTAGGCCTGTCCAAGACCAAACTTCATCATTAAACCCAGAAACACTTCACCTGAAGAGCAAATCTATGATTTAATTATTCCGTGCTTGAACAAATGAAGTTTTCATCGAGTCTTATTTCTACAGAAGCAGAAATCTACTATTTCCACAGAGAAGGCTGCAGCCTTCACCTCTCTCCAAAGTATTCCCTTCATATTTAGGAAACTTGATCAACATTCTCAAAGGTTCCAATTTCAGTGCAAATTAAATAAAGTCTTAACTTTATTTAAAATGTCTTCTGGAAACTACTGAACACCTTCTCCTTGGATTTCCTACAGTATGTCTCAGGCATACCCAGGGAACTGCCCAGGAATACACTATAATAGCAAATATACTTCTGATTTGGTTTAGTTGTAGTAATGAAGCACAGCCAGCCCAGCTGAACGTGCCTTGTAGAGAAGGTATAAGCAGCACTGCTTAGTATGCTGCACAACTGCCTCCAACACCGTTTGAATGAAGGACAGAAAAAATACAAACAAAATTATCTTCCTTCCTATTGCACTTAAGTTTTGACAGAATGGAAACTTTCCAAATTCTCCTACTATTTTGTGGTTAAAATAGAAAAACCCAGTCTGCTACAAATGGAGAATGGTCCAATTAAACGTGTTAGCTGCTGAAGAATTGTCATCTCTGGAGCTGCCTTGAAGCGTGATGAGACAACATATTTGCCTGATAAGGAAGCATCATGTATATGATGACTAAAGTTTGTGACATTAGCAAAGACCCTTCAAGAATGAAAAGTGATACAAATTGCTGCAAGCTTTTCTTTCTAAACTTCTGGTTGCTCCTAAATATGACGCAAATAAAATCGGTCTAAGCCTATTCATTTTCCCGGCACCGTTAAGGTCTCTGTCCTTAAGGTCCCCTATCCTTAGGGACAATTTGTCATATTACAAAAAGGTGACACATGCACCACGATATGCTGACATTATACTACCCCACCAACAAGTAAATGTCACATTTGTGACATAAACACTGCCCTATGACAACTTTTTGTTAGCCTCAATGATAGCATATCCAAATATTTGACCATGTAATGCAAATAGAATCAATGACACCTTTGGGACCAAAGCAGAGCAAGTCTGTTCCTTGTGTAAGCCAACGTCACCTTACTTGCTCCTAATTCTATGGTATCAGAAAAGCTGCAAGTGCTACATGCTCTGATCCAGCCATACAAAAACCCTACTTCATATCTGAAGAAGAGCAATCTGATGCACAAGGAGTTATGTCATTGCAATAGTCAAGCTAAATGAAGCAGTAACAGAACTCTAAAGTCAACATCTTTAACTGGTAATAGGGAAGGGTGAATCCAAATTAGCCTCCTAATTATTTTCTCTTTAACTTGACTATTTAAGCAATTAGCTAAGTTATACAGTATAGTGCCCTAAAAAATTTTAGCATGGCACACACCTGCTTTGCTACACTACTGTTCCTTCACCAAAAAAGTGAGGGAGAATGAAAGCACCATGGTTCTTTCCCCACACAGATATAATAATGATACCTACTAAAACCATGTGCCATTCCTCAGAATTGTTAGCATGCATGTGATTCAGAAACTACGAAAAGCAGATGAGTATACTACAAAATTACAAATAAAATTGACCCTAGTTTGTTATCAGGATGAGCCTCATGCTGCCAGCAATGAGAGATCCCTCCTAATATTTACGGGGCTTAAACACTTCTTAACTAATACGGTGACGAGCCCAGTTGCAGCACTAAGCCAAGGATCTGCTCCAAACCACACTGGAGCCTGCTGTTGCCTTTCACAGGCTCCAGGTGTGGTAAGACTGCAGGGAGTGGCACTGCTCCCATAGCCAAGTGATAGCAGAGGGCATCACTGCATTGGGAAGCCTGATACAGGGAGCTTTCTGCAATAGGAAGCACTGAGAACTCAGGCCTTGCTTCTCTCTGTTGAACTGACTGACTGTGCAAGGAGACTGGTGCAGAAATCAATGCACTCACACCAGCTGGTTTCCCTCTATCTGCAGTGATGGTAAGCTGGTCAGGATATTAGTTTCCTTCAGCTGATGTGCCTTCCATATGGAACGTGCTAACCCTGGTGGTGCTGAACAAACCAGTACAGCAGCTAGAAAGATTCAATTAACCAACCCATAGAAAGGAAGGTAGACAACTAAGAGAGAGTAAAGGACAAAGTAAAGCAAAAACCAACAAACTTCTTGTTTTGTCTATATAATAATATGTTTAGGGGAAAAAATGAAGATGAAAAACAGTAAGAAATAACAGTGTGGAATTCAACATTTAAAATTAATTCTTGTGATATTACCTGTTTCTATTTATTTTTCTCCATTTTGTAGGCTACTGCACCTCTTCTTTTCCATTGCTGTGAACATTCCACTAACTGTGACAAATCAAATCTAAGAATCCTTCCATACTGGCTTAAATTTAAGTCAATGAAATGGTGCTGCTTTACTCTAGATGAGAAATCTAATCACAGACTTGGGTTCCCATGGAGCCTATAGAGAGCCCACTATAATTGAATGTTTTTATTGATATCCTTCAATCTGAGAGCAGTAGAAATCTTGATTTAAAAATAATGATCTATTCATAAATAAGTGAGATAACAATAATAGGGAAGATTTAATTTAATTTAATTTTAATAATAAATAAGCAAGATTTTTTTTTTAATCACCTTTGGCACTTCTTAAAATCTAAGAAGCTTGATCATGCCTGTTTAGAAATTGGCCTTAAAGTAAATAAAGAGAAAAGGGTTGATTTTCACTTTAACAGAATCACCAGTTTTTACTGGACAAAATCCTAGCTTAATTATGACATGCAAACTTGGAACAAGCAGAATTTCTTGTATGTATCAAAACAACTGTATTATACAGCACACCAGAAGATCAGCTGTTTTAAAGTCAAACACTGAGACATCAAAGGCATTTTTCAATACTTGGAAAGGGTGAGAGACATTTGAAGACTCTCAGGTAAACCTTCATAAATTAAAAATGAGACTCACTTGTTGATAAGAACACATACTGTATTGGTTATGTATCAAGAGAATAATGGCTTGAATTTAAAATGAATCCTGCTCAGATGAGGTTGTCCATTTAATGAATATTTATTCAACTTTAAATAACCAAGGAAAACATTCAGGATACACAGTACTTTTTCCATAGCAGTATCATCACCCAACACTTCTAAAAAGATGCTTTAATAAATTCTACATAAACACAAAGGCATCTAGAAACTACTTTTGGCCTGCATCTTTCTACAAACAACATTCAGTTAAGAGAAATAGTACCCTTTAAAACCCCAGACTGGTGAGAAACTCACAGTAGGAAAGTATTTTGTAAATTATGTGTTGATAAGTCTACTTGTTATTTTACATAATTTGTTGGGATTTAAATCTTATTTAAATCAATGTAGCAAGAAATGGTTTCGAAATTCTAAAATGTAGCTGCACATCCACAAAATTTCATAGAATCAGAGAATCATTTAGGTTGGAAAATATCTTTAAGGTCATCAAGTCCAACCATAAACCTAACACTGCCAATCCCACCACTAAACCATGTCCCTCAACAACCCATCTGCACATTTTTTAAACCCCTCCAAGGATGGTGACTCCACCAGTTCCCTGGGCAGCCTGTTCCAGTGCTCGACAACCCTTCAGGTAAAAAAAATTTTCCTAATGTCCAATGTAAACTTCCCCTGGCACAACTTGAGGCAATTTCCTCTTGTCTTGTCACTTGTTACTTGGGAAGACACCAACCTCCATCTCACTAAAGTCTCCTTTCAGTTAGTTTAGAGATACATAAGGTCTCCCTTGCGCCTCCTTTCCTCCAGCCTAAACAACCCCAGTTCCCACAGCCACTCTTCATCAGACTTGCTGTCTAGCCCCCTCACCAGCTTCACTGCCCTTCTTTGGACTCACTCGAGCATCAAAGTGTCCTTGTGACAGCCCCAAAACTGAACTATTCCATGCGTAGCTTCACCAGTGTCGAGTACAGGGGGATGATCACTTCCCTAGTCCTGCTGGCCATACCATTCTGATACAGTCCAGGATGCCGTTGGCCTTCTTGCCCACCTGGGCACACTGCTGGCTCATATTCAACTGGTTGTAGAACAACACCTCCAGGTCCTCTTCCACCAGGCAGCTTCCCAGCCACTCTTCCCCAAGCCTGTAGCGCTGCAGGGGGCTATCGTGACTCAAGAGCAGGATGCGACACTTGGCCTTGTCAAATCTCATCCCACTGGCCTCGGCCCATTGATCCAGCCTGTCCAGATCTCCCTGTAGAGCCTCCCTACATTCAAGCAGATCAACACTCCCACCCAACTCGATGTTGTCTGCAAACTTACAGAGAGTGCACTCGATCCCCTCATACAGATCACTGATAAAGGTTATTAAACAGAACAGGCTCCCATACTGAGCACTGGTGACCAGCTGCCAAGTGGATTTAACTCCACTCCCCACCACTCTTTGGGCCTGGCCATCCAGCCAGTGTTTTACCCAGGGAAGAGTACGCCCATCCAAGCCATGAGCAGCCAGTTTCTCCAGGAGGACACTGTGGGAAACAGTGTCAAAGGCTTTACCGAAGGCCAGGTAGACAACATCCACAGCTTTCCCTCATCCACTAAGCAGCTCACCTTGTCATTGAAGGAGAACAGGTTAGTCAAGCAGGACTTGCCTTTCATAAACCCATGCTGACTAGGCCTGAGCACGTGGTTGCCCTGTACATGCCGTGTGATGTTATTCAAGATGATCTGCTCCATAACCTTCCTTGGCACCGAGGTCAGACTGACAGCTCTGTAGTTTCCAAGATCCTCCTTCTGGTCCTTCTTGTAGATGGGCATCACATTTGCCAACCCCCAGTCAACTGGGACCTCCCCAATTATCCAGGACTGCTGATAAATGATGGAAAGTGTCTTGGAGAGCACTTCTGCCAGCTCCCTCAGTACCCTTGGGTGGATCCCATCTGGCCCCATGGACTTCTGTGTGTCTCAGTTGTGTAGCAGGTGGCACACCACTTCCCCTTGGATTATGGGCGTTTCTTTCTGGTCCCCATCTTCCATCTCAGGGGGCTGGGTACCCAGAGAAAAACTGGTCTTACTATTAAAGACTAAAGCAAAGAAGGCGTTAAGTACCTCAACCTTTTCCTCATCATTGGTAACTATGTTTCCCCAGCATCCAATAAAGGATGGAGATTCTCCTTAGCCTTCCTTTTGTTGCTTATCTATTTATAGAAACATTTTTATTGTCTCTTAGAAGACATTTTAAATCACTCAGAGAACACACCCCAAATTTTGAACTAATTTAGGTTTGTAATCAATAGCAATTCAGTACTGGTTATTTTGGCTACCTGCTGCATTTAAGTATGTAAGCTCACCTTCCCTCTCACTTTCACGTTTATAAACAAGGTATATTTCTGGCACTTGAAAGCTTTTAGTTACCCCAAGCCACAAATTGCTGTGGGCCACAAAAGCTGTCTGCTGAAGGATCACAAAATATTCATCTGAGTCTGATGCTGTTCCGTAGATATCCATGGGTCTAGCCTAGTACAGACATTCCTATGTTCTTCTTAGAAGTCATTCCCATAAGACAGTATCAATTTCAAGTTAGATAAAAGCACTCTAAATCTGTTCATCTTCCTTCAGTCCATGAACTGTAGTGACTGCACAGCAAGTGCACCTGCATTAGAGAAACAAGTTATGGCAGAAACCAAGACCTTAGCACTTTCCTACTTTTGATTCCTGTGTTCTCAAGGCTCAGCTAAGGCCACAGAGCTTGTAAATATGAGCTGCAGAGTTTCCCTCCTATGACAGCTTCACACTCCTTTGCTCTTTGCTTTCCTCAGCCTGCATTTGTTTTCAAAAGAAGCTTCATTCATGGGTATTCCTGCACTAAGTAACAGCTTGTAAATATTTAATTTCCTTTAAAGGAAAAAGAATTAATTCCCTATAGGTTGTGAAAAGTAATAATGAGGCATACTTGGCATAGTCACAGACCAGAACGACATCACACAAGTATCAGAATGACAAGCACTAATATCTGAACTTAATCCAAGCAATAAAATTCACAGAAATAGATGTTTCAGAAGTTGCATTTTGCTCGCAATGCCACATTTATGCATTAAATCTAACACTGAATAGATTATGATGGATGAGCAGCTCAGCAATTCCAGTGATGGGTAGTATACAAATTCTTATTAGATAGCATGTGCAGATTACAGAACTGGATGACTGGAAATGGGATTTTGAGTCTTTCATTTCTAATTATGATCAATTAAACTCACCCAAAAGCTTGGCACAGTAGCAGTGCATTTCATTTCAAGTCCCCAGTCTAAAAGTCACCTAGGAGATCACAGCATTAGGCTGGGGACATGAGGTGAAATACACTGCTCCTAGGCCAGTTTCAATTTAGATTATGTATTTTGGGGACACTGGTTTTTATAAACACCTGCTATCCTCTAGGGCTACAGACACTGCCATGGCTGCACGATTCCCTTAAGCAATGCCGCACTATCTGTCCCAGCCTGCAGACAGCATGTGACCGAGTGGGAACATCTATATTCACTGGAATGGCAACTCCCAAACTGATGACATGTCTGTGTCATTACTAACCATGTCTTTGAAGAGCTTTTTTTCCAGAGAAAACTGGGAAGCTGATGCTATTTAAGCCCTCAGGGGTGAGAAAGGTGATTTAATACAGAGAAGGAAATGAAGAGAGAATAACAAAGGAGACACACAGAGACAGAGAAAAGAGAGGGGAGAGGAGGAATGAGAGACATACAAAAAAGCAGACAGAAAAGTAACAGAAACAAAAGATAGACACAGAAGCTGCCTAAAGGGGAGCCCAGTTTCTCACCGAGTGATGGTGACTGTGACAATCAGGTTCAGTTAATAAATACAAGTCTATTTAGTCGCCACAAAAAATAAAAAGCTTGCATACTTTGCGCAAACCCTCCACATACAACAGGCTGTGGATCAAAGACTATGAACTCTTTATATTATTTCCTGGCACACAGTCTGTGCCTAAACGTGAATTTCAGTGCTCTCATCTGAATGGGCCTGACTTCTGAGCTACCGACCCCTGTGAAACACCATGCTGGACTGAGCCCTGCTCCCTCAGGGAGCCTCAATATACCTCACCAAATACAGCAATGTAAGAACCAGACTTGCTGGCAGTTTCTGCAAACAAGATAAAGATTATACCCTTCTCTAGTCTTAAATTCTCATCTCCAGGAACAGTCTCTTCGCAGTCACGAACATGAGAGCCAAGATGTAATCCCTCACAATAATATGGACATTGATTCAAACAGGAAGTGGAGGGTCTTCTTTTCATGCAGCTCCAATGTTCATAAAACATTTCTTGCCTCTGGAGCACAGACAAAAGCAGGTCAAACATTCCTGTGTGCTTGCAGATTGACCAAGCTGAACCAAGTCCACCCACTGACGAAGCAGCTTGCCTTTCATTCAGTTCTTGAGTTGTGCCAGTTTGTGCCGGTTTCAGAAGTAGCTCTTCTGCAGTTAGCTAAAGCCAAAAAAACAACATTATATATTGCTAATTTGCCAGCTAACAATCTAGCTCTCACACTGATTAGATATGATAGCCTCATATCAACTGTCTCCCTCCTCTACTCCAAGGGTTTTTTAAATAAAGAAATGGAACATAGGGCACAAGGTGCTTATACAATGAATTTAAAACTGCTGTCTCTCGGAGTTCTCCAGGAGCAATGAGATTATTAAAAGGAATAGCAAGGTTCAAAGCCCTCTAAATGTAGCCCACCTTATAAAAAAACCATCTGTTTTAAAGCAGTTGGAAAAGGAGGAAGGAAGGAAAAGGAGATCTCGTTAGTGACCCTCAGTGCTGCACAGTAGCCCTGGAGAGATGCTGCATGAAGATGAACATATGTATTTCATTATGAACTGAGAATGTGTTCGCTGAGCTACATCTTACAGTTTTTAAGCAGAGGTGCCCGATTCAACCTATATGCAGGGGAATACATTCCGTCTGCTTCTTCCTTCACAGAAGCTGGTGGGAGCCAACAGCTTAATCAGTGACTCACAAAGTGGGTTTCACAAAGCTACAAAGATGCCGTTTGGCGGATAAACAACACACTTTTTTCTTTCTCTTTTTTACAGTGGTTTTAGACAGAGTTTAATAATAGTATCTGTGACCCAAGAGAAATTTAAAACATCAAGAGTGAGCTACTTGCTCAAAAAGTATGGGCACATTTGCTCCATCCACACATCCTCCTCCCTCCCGCATATGCTCAGCAGCACCTCAGTGGATGGTAAGATTCCTCATACAAGAGAAGAAAAAATAACTCTGGATTCTTTCATATTTGTCTTTCCTATCGGGCTGGGAAACCTCGAAAAGAAGAGGGTCAGGACTCAGCTGACTCTGCCAGTATTGGCCACCCTCATCCAGGGGGAAAGAAGAGCTTAGAACCACCAATGGTAACACCTTCCCTATTCTCTACCCCCAGCACCAGCACAGCCCAGGATAACTCGGGATTCCTCTGTCACTCTTCTACGGTCTGTTCAAAGCCACTGTACTCCCAACGTAGATGTTTTGCATAGTTTCTGTTCAGTTTGTACTTCTCACTCAGGGCAAAGTACATCTTTCAAGAATGCTCTCAAGGCAGCTGAGACCTTTTGACATGCTTGCCATTACATGGTGGGGTAACAGGCAGAGAAACAGAGGAAACCACTGATTAAAAGCCAAACAAATTAGCAAAATAAGAAATGTCTCTCTAAATCAAAAGTTGCAATACCGATGAAGTCCTAGTGCCTGCATGTGGGCATCTGAGACTGGGAGAGGAAAGCTCTTTAGTTCATATGCCTGCTTGCTTCTATGCTCTAACCACATGAAATACTACAATACCCAAGACTCCAAAGTCCTGTACATATCCGTTAAAACTTTGTGGTTTACAAGACTAAAACGAGAGAGGCCAGAAGTAATGATGCTCATGTAGAGTATCTGCAACCAATATGTAGCAGCTGAATCAAATGTGAACCCTTAGTAGCCTCAACAGGGCCCCATAAAGTGCTCAGAAAAAGCACAGTGGGATCAGTCTAAAAACCAGTTGGGAAACCTACAGACAGAAGTATGCGAATACCCTTGTCATGCTGTAGGATACTGGGGTTTGTTTAGTCAAGAATAATGGAGATTAGAGGCTGTAAGTACAAACACACAAACACGTAGCAGATCCAGATCGTTCAATTTTGACTTCCTCTCCCACTGAGGAGATCAGTGCAGGTTGAGATGAGTTAGGCAAAAGAGAATGAGTGCGTCTGTGCCACCCAAATGCATATACTTACAGGTCTCCAGCATCACCAGCCACGTCCCTGGGCATCTCCAGGCACTTGCTGCTACAAATCTCCCTGGAGTTCACCTCATGAGATCTCTGACAGCCTGAATGTTGGAGCACTGTGTATAGGAAATGGGCCTCCATTGCCTTGTGGTGGTGACTGACTGGCAAAGACATCTCTATGCACCCAGGAAGTAACCCACCTATCGCTGGTGTGTGTTGCTCTTGTTTATTTCTGGTTCTATGGAATAAAATCCACGGAGCCTCAAAGAGTGATTCCAGCATTTTCTTCTAACCCTCCAGCTCCATCCCCTTGGGCATCTGTCTTGCAGTGACAGTTGCTGGTGGAAGCGTGAGAATGCATTAACCATAAACAGCCTGCTCTTCAATACCTGAGAAAAGCTACTATTCTTTACTGTAGCTCAGCTAGAGACGTCAGGCTCTGCACTGCTAGAATTTTAAGTGGAACAGCTCAATCCTCAGTCATCATCGTTATTATTTATTGGTATTACAGAAGCACCTAAATGCCAGCAACTCAGAGCAGAGCCCCAGTATACCACATCTTGCTCACACATGTGCAGGGGGGGACACTGCTCTTTGCCTGTGGCCCTCTCAGTCTGGGGAGCAGTAAAGAGACAGTAACAGTGATAAAAAATTTGTTTTGACAAAGCGTAGCTTGCCATCTGCTGAAATGGAACACTCTGGCCAGTAAACATGGGCCTACTGCTCAGTAGGAGTAAGGACACACACCAGTAGCTGGTGTTTGCAAATGCACTTCTACAACACTTCATGAAGTTTTACCCATCTCCAAGGAGCTTCCAAAGACCATGAAAGAAAAAAATTTCATAAAATGGACAGGGAAAAAAAAATTAAATACATCTACTTCATCTACTAGAACAAACTTCTAACAATGTTATTGCACAGAAACCACAGAAATAAGCTTTTTCACTAATGACCAAATTATTTAAGTGTTTTTATGACTTACCTTTTTTAAAAAGAAAAACAAATTTAAAAAACCCACAACCACTTACTGTTCTTTGATTTTCTGTTTAGAAAACACAGATAATCACAAGGACATTAGAAAGATTATAGGGAAACCAGAAATTAGCAATAATCTCTATGTGTATGTACATGTCTAAAATGTGCTAGTCAAATATGGAGTAGGTAGGTACTGTTCTAGGCAGGCACTGTCTCATCCACCTGGTGCAATTAAAAATCTAGCAAAAGTGAGCTATATAAGAAAACTCTAAAAGCCAAAATAAGTGTTATTCAAAGAAATAATCACTAGTCTACAACAGCAGGAAAGGTACAAACACTGAGAGAAAAGCACAGTTATTTCAGTATACCTGTAAACAATGGCAGAAAAAGCATGCTAAGTATGGGTTAAATTTCACTGGAACAAGTTTTTAGTCACATAATCTTAAATCTGTTCAGTGATCTTGAAGAGACAGAGTTTAGACATTTAAATTGAAAGGTTGGACTAGATCCTTGAAGTCCCTTCCAACCTGGTATTCTGTGATTCTGTGATTAAACTGCACTAAATGTTAAAAGGACCCTGATCAAAACAAACATCAGAGCAAGCAGAGAAATTTGCATGAACTGTGAGAGCCATTTCTTCTCTAATTCCTAGACTATACCGTGAAACAGCCAAAGGAACACAGCAACCATAGACGTGATTTGCTGTGGTCCTGCCTCTTTCAGGCATTATGGTGAAAACTATTAGTTTGATATTGAAGTGCACAGCTTATTTAGAGAGACAACAATCCTAAGAGATAGGGAAGTACTGTTATTCTCATGTTGCAGGTAGGAATCTGAGGCACAAAATTACCTAATACAAAGTCTATTTCAGAGGATACTAATGAGGTAACTGGCAAAGTTCCTCGGTACTCCTTTTCAGCTTCCATATAACCCAACAGCCATTCACAGAATCACAGAATCACAGAATGTTAGGAGTTGGAAGGGACCTCGAAAGATCATCTAGTCCAACCCCCCTGCCAGAGCAGGATCACCTAGAGCAGGTCACACAGGAATGCATCCAGGCAGATTTTAAATGTCTCCAGAGAAGGAGACTCCAGAACCCCTCTGGGCAGCCTGTTCCTGTGCTCCATCACCCTCACAGTGAAAACGTTTTTCTTTATGTTTCTGTGGAATCTCTTATGGTCCAGCTTACACCCGTTGCCCCTTGTCCTTCAATTTGGAACCTCATGTTCTACCTCTGGCCAAGCCTCAGATTTCCTCAAGCTGTCACTCTGAATACCACAGCACTGCTTCAGAGCTCGCAGATGTGGTGGTGGGGTTGTCAGAGCATCAGGACCTCTGCCCAGGGCAGCACGCATGCTCCCAGCCCCGCAAGACAGCAGCGCCTCAGCATCTCTCCTTTCTGCACAACAGCCTCGCCCAGGGCTGACGAAACCCTACAGGATCCATAAATACAGCACTTCTCTGCTCATCTCAACGAAGCCAGAAGTCCATCAGCCGTGCCAGCACACACCTACGACACTGAGCATTTCACAGTGCACAGTGGCAACTCCTTTGGAAACACCTCCTCAAGCGGGGTGACACTGCTCTCCTCACCCCTGCACAACAGCACTGGGGTTCGAGTGCTCACGCAGCAGAAGGGTCTAATTGCCCCTCTCATGACTAGCTGAAATACACATCTCCTGCCAGAACAGGGACTCACAACCCTTACTGCTACAACTGTTCCACTTTTTCGCGCATTGCATATCTACTAGTTTGGACAAAAAAAGAGAGAGACAAAAAAACCTCCATGCCTACGTACACACACCCAGAATGGGAACGTTTCTAAGCCCCTGATTAACTCTCAACTCAGAGGGGAAATCTTAAGCCTTGTCCCAGTGACTGCTTATGTACAAATATCCCAAGTGATTAGAAAAAAAATACTTACGCAGCTGTTGGAGCAGCTCTTGGACCGAAACGTAAACCTTTGTGTAATTTCTACCAATGTACATCCTTTAAGCATATCCTTCTGCTTCCTGGGGATGTATGCAGGTAGAACTGTAATTATAAAATCTTTAGAGCTGCACCTGTATTTTTTCATTGGGGTTCTGTGGTACCTGGAAGGAAATACCTGCAGCAGCAATAAATTTCAGATATTTGGGTTAGGGACAACTTTAAATAAAGTCTGTGTTTTATCAAAGTTTGTCATCTAGGCCCCTCTGCAATAATCAGGGAGAGAAACCCGCTTTCCAAAGTCAACTCATCCAATCTTTCTCAAGTACAGAGATTAAGATTGTCAAGGCAGAGATCAATCCAGGGACCATCACCACCTCCTTCCTACTGCAAAAGTCAAAGCTTCTGCTTAAAGGCTGAAGTTAGGCATGACAAAATATCCCATCCATTATTTCTTCCAAAAGCAGTTTTGTCCTTCGTGATTTGTTAGGGTTTAAAATTACTATCACTGGGGCAGGAGTTTGGGGATGGGAATGTTTGGTAAAGAATGTGAGACGATGGGAATAAAAATGCTGAAGGAATGTTGCAGGTCATCAGGTCTCATCCTGAGCTACAGCAAGCAGTAATACACTGCAGACTACTTTCAAACTACGCTTTCAGCTTCAAGTGAATTTCTGCTTTCCGGCACTAGAAGGATCTCACTTGCTCTGAACTGCACTGCAGATCATCTCTGCTTCTGCTGACATCCACTGCTCTGAGCTGACAGATCCATGGTGAAGTGACTTGGCAGTGTTGGTGGACTTGGCAGCATTAGGTTTATGGTGGGACTAAATGATCTTAAATATCTTTTCCAATCTAAATGATTCTATGAAAATATTTTATTTGGGCATATGAAGGACTTGGCATAAAAACTTCTGTAATCTGGGCAATTTCATGTTTTTGATTCATAAATCAGTACACACCTCACAGAACTTCCTATTTTAGCAGAACAATTACTGTTTTTCTGAAAAGCTCATCAGTTTCCCTTCTGATCTTTCAAGAAGAATCTACCAGTCTACTGAATTTTAATGGAATCAAAAGGGATGTCCTCATTTCTTTCTCCAAAGTTCCGTATCAGTAGATTGCTAAAACTGTCAAGCTTGGGAAAAATGTGTTATGTTCCCAGTGTGATCTGTGAACCTTGTATCAAGAGTCTAAAAACATACCTAAGAATTGGTACTAAGCCAGATGTGGTTTATCACGCACATGTAATACATCAGAAGTATCAGAGATAGGATTTCAATCCAGTGTCTGACTTCAGTGTCCATTGCTAAATTCCTTCCTAGATTTGAAGTCTCTGAGCTTACCCCAATGTCGCCGCAGCAGCACCTACCCATGCTACGGCTGCTGGTAGCCTGCTCCTAAGCAAACCAGGCAATGCCAGTTAAACCAGCAAACCAGGTAAAACCAGGTATGGCTGCAGGTGTGGAGGGACTTTCAAGCATGTCTGAAACATACACATACTAATTAAAGTACGTATCAATTTTAAGTGTCTACTTCGGAGAGAAGAGGTGCTCTCTCTTTCCTGTGGCAGCCAGAATTTGCTGAAATGAGGAGAGAGCTCAGCAAGCAGCAACATGACTAGCAAGCTGTAGGGGTGCAAGAGAGGGAAAACAGAGGCAAGTAGAAGCAAATAAATGAATTAAGCCATAAACTTTATATAAGGGGAAAAAAACAAGGAAAAAAATATGATAAATATCAGAGTTACTTCAGTCAGATTAAAGTCATTCTGCTTTCTGTGTGGGCTACTGCCGTTCCATTCAAATATAATTACAGGCTTTGGTTTCTGGTTGGTTTTTATCATGCTATCATCTCAAGGAATTAAAAGAAAAAATCCCTATGGGAAATCTGCCTTTCACTTCGCAATGTATCTGCCATTTATCAAAGGTCTGAACCATCAGGATTTTTGACCTCATGCATCCTTTAGCTTCAAAAAAAGTAGTCTGGCTACTCTGGAGAAACAGCACCAAAACTTACCACAAATGGACTTTTGACCAGTTTGGATAGATAATTACATTTACTGTCACAGACACTGCTACAGCAATATTGAAGTCAATGCTTTTTATAGATCTTCTCAGCAAAATTTATTGCAAACAGAACAAAACAGAAAACCAATTAAAGAAAATATCTGCCAGAAGAATGCATTTAATGATTGCTGGGCTGTATAAATCATATACGGTGAAACTGTATTGCAAAGAGCAATATTTTTAACATTAAACAAATTATATGTATATCAAATAGAGAAAACTCTGGATCAGCTTATTTTTTTGTGAGTGTAGCAATTTCTGTACACGTGCAATAAGCCTTCCTTTTTGATAAGGTGCTGCTAAATATGACAGGAAAAAACTCTGTTTATATTTCTGTTTGTTTTCCATAACAAAGAGCTACATGTTTATGAGGGATCATGACATCAACTTACTGGACAAATAAGTGCCTGCATGGACTTTATATTTTGACAACAAACAAAAAAAAAGGAAATACTGGCACCATGAAACTGCAGACTTGGAAGTAGTTGGCCAAAGTCCTTGTTCACAACACTTCAGCAGTCTGCACACAGCATGAAGAGCAGCCCATGAATCAAAATCAATTGTGTATACAAGTCTCATTCTCCCCCTATTTCTGTTTTGATTTTGATTTTGATTTTTAGATCAGATAGTATTAATACACAATGGGAATTCTCCAGGAGGGTCAAAAAGAACATAGTTTTGCAAGGAAAATTGTTTACCTAACAGAAAAAAAAGCTCCGGGGATGACTATAAGATCTCTTCTAAGCAAAAGCAGTTTTTAAAAGCTGTCATCAATTGACTGTTTTTCCTCAAATCAAAAAAGGGTAGTGTATTTTTAGTCAATCCAAGTACATACATATTCAGCTTAGTGCAGTAAGAGGCTATCCTATAAGCACACTCCCTGTACATACCTTGATGCACAACTCCGTGTTATTTATCAGTTACAGAAGTGCCATTCTCTAGCCCTTACCAGAGTAAATGGTGTTCTGCACCACCCACCTGTCATGTCTTCAGTTTATGATATTTTAAGACTGGAAAGAAAATTAGTTCCACTTGCATGAGCCTTTGTTTGAAAGTAACAGTGCAGCAACAGACTTCTGTGGGCATAGGGGACAGGGAGCAGAAATACTAATTGTAGGAATTCACTAACCAGACACGCTCGTGTACGAGGGCTAATTCTGCAAGACTTGCATCACTAGTGATGGCTTTAACTATGCATCCCACTGTCAAGAAAGGTCAGGGACGGGCCTATTATTTATGGAATTTATAAATAACTAACTATTAGAATACAAAATAAAAGTAGCCAGGACACAAAACAGGAAGCAATTTGCATTCCTCCATGCACAGCTCTCTCTTGACAAAGCAAGGAAGTGTACAGTGATCTTCCCAGTTATTCAAGCTCACTTTACATTCAGCGCAACCCCATCCTCTGCTGCGCTATGAAATCCACCGTTTCCCTAATTCACAAAAACAACAGCATCATGATACGGTAATGTGTGTACGTTCCAGACTTCGGTGGTACAGAAAAGAAGGGGGAGGAGAGAGGACCAGTTTAATTTATAGCCTCCTTAGTTTCTTTCAAGACAACTTACACGACCAAAAATCACATACTCTGATTATTGCGGCACAGGAGGATTTACAAGATGTAAATAATTTTTTCAAAGCTCCACGCGAACATCAACCTAACCTCTGCCATTTGCACATTTATTTATTTGACCTTGATTCACACATAGGAGTACTCCATGGTGGCACCTCCAATGAACTATTCATGCAGGTGAACATCCCTCAGAGAACCAGCTGCCCTCTCAGCTTTTACGGTTATTTGTCTCTCCATCACAAAGCTCAAAGGAATAATCCTACTGCATATTTCTTCTTCATTTATTTTACTAGGTGAGGTGTTTAAGAGGATATACGGTCATCTGGAGCTCATCACTGTCAAATTTTCAGCTATGCAGCTGTAAAGGGTAAAGGAACAAGTTTAGCTCCTTGGTTTACAAAGTGCTGAGTACCTTCAATGAGGTGCCAAATGCGCGTGGTGACACTTTAAGATTGCTTAGTGCCTCCTGAGGTTCCCAAGACCTGATCCAAATCCCCACTGTTATGAATGACAGTCCTCCCCTTGACTGCAATGCGCCTGGGACAGAACAGCGCTTCACAGCTCGAGCCTGTGCTTCTGAGGCGAGGCAACACTTGCCACACATTTCAGAACGCTGGGTAAAGTGCCAGGTTTGAGAAGCACAGGATCTTAGTGTTCCTACCTCCAAACACTCAACCCAGAGTAAATTAAATAAATAAATGCATACATCATACATATGTATCTATATAAACAAACAAACATTCAAGACTACCTTAAATATGTTTTGGATCACGTACTCATCTTCAGTTGTTTTATCTTCACATACATACAGGCAACAAAATTCTCTCCAAACCCTTTAGGCTCCCCCTGATTCCATCAGGTTTCATGGATTACTTTCACTTTTCAAAAAAAAAATAAAAAAATTCTACAGACTGTCTTTCCAAATCATTTTTTCACTGCATGCCTTTCTTAACATCAGCTCTTCTACTGTAAGCATTCAATAAAACAAAGTTAACAAAAAAAAAGAAGGCGAAACAAAATGCTGACAGTCATACTGTAAAACATCCAGCACAAAAAGACGGGCTGCTCTCATTTGGGTTAAGGGAGCAAAGAGTCTTTGATTACCAGGTCACTCGTTCAAATCCAGTCTTGCTTGACAGTAATCACCTGACGGCAGGCAGAGTAAGCAACGTACTTTTTAAGCAACTCCGCAAAAGTATTTGTATTTTTTACTGTGTAAACACTGTGGAGAACGTCTGCAAGCAGTCAGGATGAGAGTAGCATCCTGCAAGGCTGAATTAGCAGAGAGTAACTAAGCAAACAAAAAAGAACTACATTGTAGAAAATATTATAACCACTTGAATTTATTCTGACAGTTGCCATTTATCTTTGCTTTTGAAGAGACTACTTGGTAGTATTCTAGTAAGTGAACTGTAACACACTGTGAAAAAATAATAACATTTGAGCAACACAAGCCCTCACTGCAGCATCTGTTATTAAATCTTTGCAGAGGCGAGGAGAGACCGCTAATCGTAAATGTGGATTAGCAAGGTTTTACTGTATTCGTTTTTGGAGTGCAGAGTGGTTTGCATGAAAGTTGTTACTTGCCTTTTATGTCAAAAAATGAACTTACGCCAACTTTTTAATACTGCATTCTTTAAGGAAGTAGTTCTAACAGCCTGCAAGCACTGTCCACAAAAACAGCAGCAGTCTAACAGCAGAGAAATGGAGGAAGGACAGAATCAGAGCAGCTGATGCTGATGATATGCAACATTTTCTTTCCACAGAAAATGGCCATCATCTTACAATTCCTTCCTGAGCAAATCAAAAACTGCCTTTGAAAGTGTCAAGCTTTATGATGCTGACTCCAACTCTGACACCCGATTATACAAAAGCATTAACAGAAGGGCTGAGCATGCTCAAGGGAATCACTGCATCCTCACCCGTGGAGCTTTAGCAGCTCCACATCCTGAGTGACTCCCTAGCAAAACAAGCAAAAGCCCTGACTTAAGATCCCAGAGAAAGGGTGATAATTCACATACTTAGGAGAAGTACAACACAAGCTCTCTGAACTGAGCCAAGTTTAAGTAAACTTTATGCTAAATTCACAAAGTTCAAGCAGAGTCGGATCTGAGCTGAACTGCAATAAAAACATGCAAGAGTTTTCCAGAAACACTAAAATCCTCCAGGAGAAAGTCGATCTTGAGCCTTCATAGCGGCGTTTTCCTGCCTATGAAGTTAAACAGAGAGTGCAAGGTGCTATGGAATATTGACCCATGACGTCCGCTGTTACGATATAATGTTTCAGTAAAGGATAAATTAGAAGCGGCAAATCCCTGCAACCAGCCGTGCAAATACACAAGCATTAATGGGTCAATACATAGAGAAATGAAGACTAGCTGAAACTGAAAATGGGTTAAGATTATGGGCTCTCAACGTGAGAGCTGCTGTCTAGAATAGATAACTAAGTAATAAAGGCAAGGCACGCTGCCTTAACTGCCAAAAGTTGTGAACGCTGATGCTCTAACGCAGTAACACTGGTCCCAGCGCGAGATTTTTATCCACCGCTAAAGGCTTTAAAAACCCTCGGAGAGCTGCCGCCGTTCTCAGACCTTTCCGGGACGTGCTGCCGGCCCGGCGAGGGGAAGTCCCGGGCCGTTCGGAGAAGGCGCGGTGGGGGAGACACCCGCCCGACCCCGGCCCTCCCCGCGCACGCCCGCGCCGTGGCGGAGGCTCCGCGCCCGCCGAGCGGGTGCCCCGCGGGGTCTCGCAGCAAACCCGCTCCTGCTACTCATATCCCTTAAGCGAGGAGCTGCGATTCATTTCATTTTTGGTTTGCTTGGTATTTTGCTTTCCCTGGCGCTCGAGGAGGCAGAGAGCGGCGCGGGAGAGATTACATGGGGATGATCGAATCGAGGTGAATCGATTAAACCGCGACAATTCAATCTGGGACTTTATACGGGGCTGGAGGAGATAATCCCGCCCCGCAGCTCGCCCCCCGCCTCTCCTTTACCCGGAGACCCTGGCCCAGCCACGGGGACACGCCGATCGCTGACGGACACCGCCTCGCCGCTCCGGGGCCAAGTCCTCCGCCTCGTCCTCCCCCTCCTCGCAGCGCGGCGCACACCGCGCACCTACCGCTCGCCAGGATGCGCGCTCGCAAACTTGCCAAACTGCTCGGGAAGTG
>WUAM01000321.1:1663177-1675121 GCA_024336885.1 Actenoides hombroni
GGAGCGGGGCTCGCGCGGCAGCGGCGTGCGCGGGGCTGCGCGCCCAGCCGGGGCGGCGCCGCCATCTGCTGGCCCGCGCCGAAACGCCGAGCGGCGGGCGCGGGGGGGGCGAGGCTCTCGCACGGACGGACGGACGCACGGACGGACGCACGGACACAGGCTGGGTCACGGGCACAGCCGGCGAGCAGCAGCGGGGACGGGTCTCTCCCGGCAGCGGCAGAGCCCGCTGCTGGGGGAGCTGCAGGGAAAGGCTCCTGGAGAGCGCTCCGAGCAGGACTCACCGGCACCTCGGGGAGGGTGCGCCCCGGACAGAGGGGCGCCGGCGGCCGCCACGCAACTCCTGCCTCGGCCGGCACGGGGGCTGGCCCCGGGCCGGCCCCGAGTGCCAGGGGCTGTGGTGAAAAAGTCAGAAGCGGTCCGTTCGTCAACAGCTGGAAGCCGAGGAACAAGTGAAGCAGGTGCAGAACCACGATTCTTGTGACTAAGCCGGGAAGTGCTTCCGTGGAGAATGGCAGCCTGGCTCCCTTCTGCCCCTCCGCTCCTGCGAGGCACCAGGCACGTCACCATCACTTCCCAGAGCCAACCGCTAATCCAGTATTGCCCACTGTGGGGACGTGTGACTTGTCACTTGTGACCAGTCCGCGGATGCACCGGGAAATGCGCAGGGAAGGGTGATCACGACCAAGAGGGACAATGAGTGGGCCTGTGCGGTGTGGCACAACTCAAAACAGAGGCGAAGCAGTGGAAGAGTCAGGCATCACAGATTGGATGCTCTTCTTGCTCCACTGCAGTGTGAATGTCACTGTGAATAAATGGGGGCTTGTGAAGCGGTTGTGCACTGTGAGAGGGAGCAGGCTGGAATCACGGGGTAACTGAGGTTGGCAGGGACCTCCAGAGGATACCTGGTCCAGCCTGCTGTGCAGTCCAGGGCCAACCCCGATGCTGAATCTAACTTCACGGTAAAATAAGGTTGCTCAGGCTTAAATGTCAGAAAACATGCTTGAAAGACCACTGAGGGAAATAATGACTCCAGGTACAGGCAGACACGTTAGATGACACCTAACAGAAGAGACTGGAACTAGGCAAAACCAAGGTGAGTGAAGTTAGTAAAACAGCTTTAGCCGTAATCTGCCTTTACCCTAATGGCCTAGAAAATTAGGATTACAAAGGCTTTTCTAGGAAGATTAATAGAAAAAATAGTATCCACTGATTTAACCATACAATTACAGGCCTGGGATCACTACCATAATGACCTAAAGTAACCTGGTCCTCCCAAATTCATGTAAAAACTACTTTGCTCAAACTATAGGATTACATACTAGCTGTGCACCTTCAGTGCTAGAAGACCTGTGGTAACCTGCCCTGTTTTTTCTGTAGTGGCTCAAACTATAAGGCAGTTTCAAATTCAGGATGACTCTTACATTTCAAAATGAATTAAAATTTTAAAAATCATTTGAAAAATAATAATAATCCCATGTGCTTTTTCCACGGCTCCCAGTAAAGTCCTCTTCCAGTCTCGAGTGCAGCCCCACAGCCTCAAAATGGCCTCTGTACAGCCTTCCCTTCTTCCACCAGCACAGTGTCTGGATGAACAGAAGACACTGCCCCTCCAGCTGCTGGTTTCAGAGATCCTGCCCCAAACACCCTGCCAGCAGGAGCCTGGGCAGCCGGCAGGAACTTGGGCAGGCAGCAACCGCCTAGCCCAGGACACCAGAAGCTGCCCCTGCAACTCTGGAAGGGGATGGATATTAAAGTAATTCCTGAAGCACTTTACATCTTGTGTAAAAAACCCAAGTTTTTCTGGTTTGCTTTTTTTTGTGTGTGGGTTTTTTTGTTTTGGGGGGTTTTGTTTGTTTATTCGTTTGTTTGTTTGGGGGTTGGGTTTTTTTGGTGTGTGTGGTTGTTTTGGGGGGGTGTTGTGGGTTTGGTTTTTTTGGCTGTTTTGGTTTTTTTCCAAATCTTGATTTCTGGAGACAATCCTGAATCTCAGAAGGCCTAGGAGCAGTTACAGGAAGCTGCCTACAGAAAGTGACACACAAGCGTGAGACAAAAATGATCTCTGTATGCAGTTAGTTTCTTCACAGTGTCTTATCCCTCTGAAACACAACCAGGGGAGAACACGTGGTTTTCACTGTGCAGAAAGGTAGTTTTCCAGACTAAACTCCCTTGACTCTCAAAAACCGGTCTTGGGGACAAGGTGATGGTCAGATGCTTGTTTGAATCATTGCTGTTTGGACATGTTCTTTAAGGGTGCAGAAGCTAGGCAGTGATTCAACCACTCACAGAAGACACACAAGTGGAAGGTCATTCACTTGCATGTTGAGTGTGTCACCTTCCATCTTTGCACCTCTGCAGAAAAGGGAACAGGATAAAAATGCAATGCTGAATTGTTAAGAAAACACTGATTGACCACAATCATATTGACCAACGTGAAGGGTGATTTGTCCATTACTGAGAAGTGAATCATTTGGACTGTGACATCATAGCATATCTCTCATGAAATCGTGAAGATTGCTCAACATTTGTAGAATATCCTAAAAATACTTAAGAGCCTGAGTCCCTAACAGATTAAAACTGGCACGCAAACACTACTACTTCACCTGAATGAATACAGTTGCACTTGGCCATGCTTATCCATTTTACATTCACCACTGCGTTCAACAGGTAGGGGTCCCAGTGAGCAGCAGAAGACAGAAGAGATGATGACATCCCCAGTCCTAAGAGTCAAGCTCTTTATACCTGTCAGTAACTAACATTTCTCCCAATGAGACTGAGAAAGAAAAGCAAGGAGTAGTTCTAGAACTAATGATGGCTGTTTTCCTCCAGCCTTACATCGTATGGTCAGCTGCAAGGTCTGCTTGAATCTTTTTGTGCTGTCAGAATTCTCTCCCGTGTATTTTCACAGGAACCTACTAAAGTCCTCCTTGTCTGCCCAATCACAAAACGTGCCGTTTAGTTTTGTGACCTCCACTGTTTGACAATTATCTGAAATTGTCTTACAGGTTTAGGAGATGTTGACTGTGGTGGATGGACAGACAGACACAAAGCCACGTTGTCAGCTCACTGACAAGAATTACGCAGATCTTTTATTATTAGGCAAGTCAATTAAACATCTCATCTGAGGGATGCTAAAGCAGAGAGAAATGGGTGTAGTTCTTATTTCTGTGTATGAATCGTGAGATTTGAGTACATGGGGATGAATCACTTAACCTACCACTGTGCTTGTCAATAATTGAAACCCTCAGTATCAGGCCCTTAAGAGGTCAAGGAAGCAAAGGTAACTTCTCTATTGTCCTGCTTTAGAGATTCTCATAACCAAGGCAGATGTGCGGGCGATGCTACAAAATATTTGCGCCATCTCTTGTCTCTGCAATAGATGTTCTCAGGATAGAGAACTTCTGCCACTAAGTGAAAGGCTTTTATCTGTCCGCTTCTTCAATGGCTATGGGAGCTGTTCTTATATCAGTCAGATGTACACACTTACTGAATCTTCCAATCTAATAAATAATGCATATTTAATATATCAGTAACTCACAATAATAAAATGGTAGCTCTAGACTAAGGAGATGGTAGCAACAATTCCTGTATTGCGTTATATCACTGCTGTGTAGGCTGAATGACAGCAGAGTTTCAAAATACGAGTATCGAGCAGTTTGGATAGAGAAGGCTGAAGTTTGCAAAACTGGAAAGGAAGGTTCATTATATAACTCCCACTAATGGCATTCAAAGTCCTGTAGCTAAATCACCTGCGAGGTTAAACCATATGTTTGTTTTGTCCCAAGTCAAGGGGCCATATCACAGCTTAGGGTCCAGCTGCATTAGGTAGGCACTGTACAAAAAGAGAAAACAACAGCTTTGTAGAAATGTTTGGTTATGCAAAGGGCAATCAAAATAACACACTTCTAGTCCAAAGCATGGCCCGAATATTTAATTATTTCTTACTCTGTTGTGATTATTCCAGCTGAAACACAAGCAGAAAAGAACTGAATTGCTACTGATTTTCATAGCTTTGTTAACATCAGGTATGTTAATAAAGGCAGGAAGCTCATTTACAGACCAGTGAGTACAATTTTGTCTAGAAAGCCAAGGCAAGCTAAGCAATGTAAGAAACTCTAAGAAGTAAAGGGCTTTCCCAGTTTCAAAGCTTGTTTAACTGGAACTTCTTAAGGGTTTCCAAAAAGCCAGTTTACACTGAATTTAAGGATCCTAAACCAAAAAGGCTTCCCTAAATTTCTGTCTCCTTTTATGTCTCCTATAAACTCTGGCTCAGCAAATACACACAAGCAGACAAAAAGACAAATAACCCAGTATCAGATACTTCTGAGCTCCTCTAGTCCCAGAACAGAAATAGAAAAAGTTTGAAAAAGAATGGGTGTGTTATAAATCCAAGCCAAGTTACTTCCTGTTGGTGGCAGAATTATTAGCGCTATACTAATAAAATCTACTCACATTTTTTCATCAACTGTCAGATTGGATTAAGATTTTAAAAGGCTTCACTTAACCCACATTATTTTTACCAGGTTCATTTCTGATCAAACTCTTAAAGTATTACAGAAAGCCACAAGTTCTGCCTGAGCAGAAGATAAGACACGATGCTAATATTCTTTTTGCTATTGGACCTAAGAAGTGCTCTTCACAGAATCACAGAATGTTAGAGGTTAGAAGGGGCCTCCGAAGATCATCGAGTCCAACCCCCCTGCCAGAGCACAACAAAACTAGAGCAGATCACGCAGAAATGCATCCAGACAGGTCTTGAAAGTGTCCAGAGAAGGAGACTCCACAACCTCTCTGGGCAATCTATTCCAATGCTCTACAGCTCTTACAGTAAAGAAGTTCTTCCTCATGTTGAGGTGGAACTTCCTGTACTCTAGCTTAAATCCATTGCCCCTCATCCTATCACAATGCACAAGGGAAAAGAGGTTGTCCCTGCCTTCTTGATGTCCAGCCCTTATGTATTTATAGACATTAATTAGATCCCCTCTCAGTCCTCTCTTCTCCAGACTAAAAAGCTCCAGGTCTCTCAGCCTTTCCTTGTAAGGCAGGTGTCCAAGCCCCATAAAAATACTGCTAACAATTTCTTATACGTTTCCTACTCACAGCCACCTTAGGTTGATAGCACAAGATGACCACAGATGCACAATACGGTAGAAAATCACATAATTACCCACTTAAGCATGGTCCTTATAGATTGGTTACATCTTTTGAAGGTTGATTTAAAGTAATATATCAAATGCATTTAGAACCTTACTCTATTCATTAGATACAAACCAATTTCCATTTACATTGTGTGTATGTTAACAACATCATTAAGAGCACAGTGACCTGCAGGGTTGTTGACAAAATGCTCATGCATAAAACCAACTTGATCTCACACGTCTTGTCAAAATGCCTGATTCCAAAACAGCCTTATTACTTCCTCTGACCACATTCTAAGCTAACAAATTAATAAATGGCAAAGCCTTATTGCCTTGTTACCCAATTAACAAAAAACAAATGCTTTCTTCTGTGTTAAATGCAAGTTATTATACATAATGCCATGCTCTCGTTTCCCTTATGCCAAACAGCAGAGCTTTTATTTATCTAAGCCTTTCAGGGTCCGAAATAATTTATATTTGTATTATTACAATTACCAAAAAAAAAAATATCTTTCTATAGTCAACAAATCAAGGTGTCTTAACACTCTTCTCAATAGTTGTTCCATTGGAGAGAATAAAAAATCAAGCAGATGTCAGCTTGTTTTGTTGGCATTAATTCAGTGATACATTGCTGTCAGCAGCCAGCCCAGATGCCCACAGAAGAAAGCTTAATTAATAGGAAGTAATACTTGTCACTAGAAAAACAAAACTCTACTTCTGTGGGAAGTTCTGAAGTCAAAAAAGTGAGGAGCTGCCTTTGTTCTATGAAAGACTGACTAAGCTACAAAGTACATGTTCAATTATCCTATTCAAATTTGAACAATATAGCAGAGAGAGGATTTCAGTATAGTGTATTATCTCTGATTATTACAGAGAGCTGTGTGCAGGTATGAGTACACCAACTGACATACACCTATGTGAAAAAATTGGAAGAGCTGTAAATGATTTGAGGGAAAGCTAAATATCTTCTAGTTTTATCAGCATCAAACTAGCAAGTTGTATGTGTGCAGAATAAACTGACACAATCACCCACGTTTATATAAACCAGTAGCCTATGAACAAGGAGTCACTGAAGTAGACTAGATAGCTCATCCTTTGGGCATATTCAGCTCTCTTCTAACTCAAGTTAAGTAACTGAACAACTCAGCACCTTGCAGGATTTTTACTGGTAAGTAGGTAAATATGCACTATAATTTTCTTTAGTACTAGCTCATACAATTAAGGAGAAAAAGGTTGTAAAATTAGCATCACTTAGAAAACAGACTGACAATAAATACAAGTTGCCTTGAGCCCCTAAAATTTTGTCTTCCATCAATCAGGAAAAAAAAATACAACTAACCTGTATACATTTGTTATGCCACAGATCCTGAAACAGTGGCTCAGTCTGAAATAGCAAACATATGGTGAAGCATAATGTTGTGTTGGGTATTTTAAGATTATCTGTCTTCAGCCTTCATATTTCTCACCAACAATTAATGAGGTGAGTTCTGAAAACATGAGAGGGTTGGATTAATTGTCTACACCTTAAGAGCTCACAATAGAACAAGAGCTTTTTCTTTTATGTGGCTAGCTAGACTGTGGGAATTTGGTTTTGACAGAATAGCTTTTTACTCATGCTTCTTCTGTCCTAAAATTTCATTAAGCTTATTTCAGAAAATATCAAAAGCTGGCAAAGGTTTGGGTATTTAGGTAAGTAAAATGTGGTGTGAAGTATGTCACCCTTTCATTTAAAAAATACTGTTAATGTTTTACCAGTATTTTTACCAGTGTCATTTTACTATTCAGTTTGCTAATATGGTTGCTTTTCTGAGAAAATGGTATCAGAATAAATAAACAGCTAAATATTGAGCTCAACTAAACCCAATCCATTCTAAATCAGTCTTTTGGCCTTTGTTGCAAAGGAACCCCAAAGGCTCTATTTTTCTAATAGATCTTCCCATCTGGTAAACGTTTAGTGGGAAGGCAGTATGACATGTTTACAGCTACCTCGGTCCTCTTGAACTCTTCATGGAAGGAGCTTAGTAAGGAATGCAGATGTGAGTAGGCTCTAATTTATGGTTAATAGGTTTTGACCACCAGAGCAAATCCTTCCTATTGCAAGCAATCAAGCTTAAGTTGGTGTGGGACTGGGTACTAACTGTGTGGTCTTGCGTGACCATCTGAAGGGGTGGGGAAGGATTTTGCTCTAAATTTTCCAGGGAGTTTGCTAAATTTTGTCTGCAGATATAGCAGCGATTGGTTCAAAGCCAAACCAACAAAAATGACAGAGTTGTGTGTAGAAGATGTGTTGAACTAAAACATAATAGAAGACCACACTATTTTCAATCTGTGAAATAGATTTACTTTAGCTTGCTTTTTTTTTTAACTTCTACTTTTTTTTTTTTACCTTCAGAAATAGATGTTTAAATAAGTAACAGAACAGTACATGAATTTTGTCCTTTTTTCTGAGCTGGCTTACTCTCCTTCATGTTGGGTTTTTTTTGTTGTTTTAGGGTTTTTTTCTCCTTGTTTGTTTGTAATACAAATTTGGATGGTCCAGATGAATGGATAAAGTCTTCCTCTGCTTTCCCCAAAACAGCAAGTTACTGAAAGTAATGTAGCACTGTGAAAGTACTATCAGATGCCAGGGAACCTGACTATCGCACATTTAGGAAACGACTATTTTCAATAAAAAAAGCCATATGGGTAATAGTGAAAATTAAAGTGATAGAAACATAAAAGACAACTGGCACCAATTCCTCTCCTACAAGTTATTGCTCGTGAAAAATGGAACAGCTGAAGGCTGATGTTTTGTACATATAAAAGGCCAAAGGGCATTGGAATCACAAGCTGGAGAAATACAGAGGACTTCACACTTTCCAAGGCTCCCCTTAACCAATTTTATTTCTACATTTAAACATTAATTACTTTTAAATCATTATTGCTCTGCAGTTGAGCTAGTAGAAAAAAAAAAACCAAACACAACAAAACCCAAGAACAATAAAAACCCCACCATATTTTGTAACATCTTAAAAGATTTCTTTTATGCACCAAGCCAGGTTACTTATATCAAGACTGTACTACTTTTCCCAAAGAAAAGGTACATTGTAGTGTTCTCCTATGAATATAAGATGACCTAACTAACTTGAAAGAAACAAACTGGCACATAAATACCAAACTGTTTTGAACAGCCCTCTATAAATTCCGTTATCAGTACCTCTTACCAGCACACAGGATGAAAAAATATCCAAAAGAAAAGCATTTCTATTTTCTTTTCCTATGCAATATTTTCTCCCCAGTCCCAAATAATTGAAGTCTACCCTGAAGTTCCCTTTCATCTAGAATCTTGAAAGAGCCCAAATCTGTACAGAAGCAGGTGGGCATTTTCAGTGCTTTTGGCTCCTAACTAACTTCTACAAAGACCAATGGGCGTTAAGAATTCAAATGCTTTAGAAAATGAATTTGCCTTTAGAAGTCTGGCCTGAGTGGCCACTTCAGTTTTCTTTGGAATTACCAAAGCCAGGGAAGTGTGGGAAACATGCATGCTTTTCCATATGTCTGCTATATCATTCACCTGGAAACTGAGAGTAAGTACTGTGTGACACGTAAATAAGAGCAAATGTGTATCCACAGCAAACAACATACAAAGCTTACACAGCAACTTCTAGATTCACAATACCTTTCTTGGAGCTCCGGCTGTTGGAATCAGGAGATTGCACAAAAATCTTAGTGTTGGCATTTAGGAAGTGGGAATCTTCATGTTTTCAAAGACAGACCGAAAATACAAAATAAATTATGCTTCTAGACTCAGGATATTGGAAGACAAAGAAGTGGAGTCAAGAATTTCATCTTAATGTCACATTCCCTAAGACATTCTCATGATTTTTCAGCACTGCAGGGTTTTTTTGCAGTGCTGCGTCAGAAAGGTCTAGCGTGATTTTCGCACTATCTTCTTCTCCTGCCTGACTAAACTTGCAAAAGCTTTTAGTGGTTATTACATTACAGGACCTGAGCTGATTTCTTCTCGTTTTGAAATGACACTTGGGAAATAATTTTTAAGAAAAAAGGACCTTAACAAGGATTTTTATTTTTTTTAATATCTTTAGCTGGCAATTCTGTATCCCTGATTTACAGAAAACGGTACCAGAAATCTGAGAAGGGTGGATGTCAGAAACACCTAACAAAACAAATCCACTTAGAGCTCATGAAATCTAAATTAGCGTCACGTAAACCATAAAAATACATAGAAAAAGAAAATTACTTATATATATGTATGTGTGTGTGACAAATCTCCATCTACATTCCCCTACTTCATTCTAATTTCATGTATGATTCAGAGTGTAGCAACCAGAATAGTGCTTTTACCCACCAAAATACTTAAAATAAATACAACTGGGAAAAAAAAAAAAAAGCAATCAAGTAGAATGATCAGCTCTTTTCTCCCCAGAAGACTTGCTCAAGAAAAATACAGTAAGGCTGCAGGTTTGTTTCTGCTATTGTAAAGATTCTGCAATTTTACCCTGCTGTAATCATATAAATTCATCCATCAATAAACATAACTACTCCAAGTCTTATTCAAGAAAATACATTAAAAATATCTGAATGGTAGAACAAAGATAGCAGTTTGAAAAGCAAACATACCATCCATAGCTATTTTTATAAGACCTAAACCACCTACACCATACTGTTAAAAATTACTTTTTCCCATGAGTTTTAAAACTGTTTCATGTGGCAAAAATAATCACCCTTTGTGCTATAGCGCAGTGTTTATGTGTTTTCCCTTGTTCAGCTTTCAACCCAGGAATAAATCATTGTTCCTGCAATTTTCCAGCAGTGCTTTTGTAGTTTTAGCCTGCATAGAACTGCATCACAGGACAGAAATTTTCTGTTTTGGAAAGGAAAAAAAAAGTAAAAAATAAAAACTTCTCATGAGGTCCCTGTTGTCAGCAGAAAAAATATATTAGTGAAGATATTCAGTTGTAGCTGGCTTCATGAGGACTTTTTCTTATCCTTAGTTTATGTCTACCACTTTCTTTTCAAAGCACCTTCATTTTCTAGGGTTTCCACCTCAGCTGTTATTTGTAGGGAGATGAGTATTACTGTGAATAGGGTGCATACTGGAATTTTGCATAGGGTGCTTGTCATTGCTGGGTTATAAATTATGGAAAATATGTTGAATACATTACTGACTTTGCAATGACCAAAAAAACCCCACAAAAATAACCACTAAAGGAAGGTCCTATGCCAAGGCTCACAAATCAGCAGAGACCTTGAGCACACATTTAACTTCATCCAGGCAAGTGGATCCACTGATTTCACTAGGAATCTTCCTTTGCCTCCCTTGAAACAAAACATTTTTGTACATTTTTTAAAAGGGTTAAATATGGAGAAAATCCCTACTTCTTGTCCATTGCATTCATGAAGCGTTAGCATTTCAAAGGAGAAGGGCTGACTTCGTAGTAGTATTTCCCATACTAATGATGCCTCAATGTTAGCTGTCATATTTGTCATCTGGACTCTTTATTTCCAGCTTACTCTCCAGTCTTATTCATGCTGTGACCCCTAACTGAGGTTGGCAATCCATTTGCAGCGCAGTTGAAAGGAGTGGCCATTTAGTTAGCTGAGGTTTGTAGGTCTTGCAGGGCTGAAACCTTAGTGATACCTGGATTCCAGGAATGCCATCAGGTCAACAAACAAGCCAAATTATAGGGCATTTCTGTTTGTGGGTTATACAGAGGAAGCTAATGTAGGACAGGTCATGCAGTGCCACAGAAATAGAGCTGCTAGGTCTGGTCACCAAACACCTACCAGAAAATAAAAGTAGCCTCTAGCCATTCAGAAGTTAACCACCTCTGATATATACATTACATTTAATCATGTCTGAACAGCCACTCCCCCCTAGTTCTTTTACTACTATAAATGCTGTTTCTGAACTATAGATAGACTTACTACCATGCAAACCAAGACTACAGTGATCTTTTTAGGTGGATGAATGCTTTAAACGAGCTCAAGTGTAAGAAAATGCTACTCCATTACAGCCCCAATGAGAATGAGGTACATTTCCTAACAGTTTTGCTTTAACTTGGTTCCTTTACTCGCAGTCCCTTTGCTCACTTACATGGCTGAAACTCTAACAGTACCTGCACTAACCCCTTCTGGAATCACTTGTCTCACTGGACACCAGGAAGAGGTTCACACACACACACTTGTGGTTTTCCTTTGGGATCTCCCTGGAGGGACAAATCAGGATCTGACTTCTCTTCATAAACAGTTTATTGATGGTGAATGTTCCATTCCACTTTTGATCTTATCTCATCCTCGATCTGCAGAAGATACGTATTAGGCATCTGTGTATCCTGTACTACAAGAGGACCTTTCTTTTCAGCAGCAGAGCTTTCGTGAGGGTCTGTGCAACTTTCAGGGATTGTTATCCCCTGTGTGATTGATTCATTTCACAGATAAATTTTACCAAATTCCTTTCTCCTTCTGAAGTAACATCTTCAAAAATATAGTGCAACAAGCAGTGTTCAAAGTAGGTTTTCTTGTAAAGACTGAGATTATTAATACCAGGTTTTGCATTTTGCCACATTTTGCTGTGTAGATTTTAAACTATGCATTTATCACTTCACTGAAATCAGTACAGTAACATATCACTTACTTCTGTGGTTATTTTGGCCCTGTAATGTTGAATATAAAAAAAAACCCCAAACCTACAATAACATAACAAAAAAAATGCAGAAGGCAGGTGGAAATGTTTAAGTGTCTCCCATTAAACAAACAAAAAAGAAAGCAGATTTTTGCAAATATTTTAATGTATTTTATTTTAATGT
>WUAM01000321.1:1684973-1736144 GCA_024336885.1 Actenoides hombroni
ATTTCAAGGTAGTCAACAGCAGGAAACACCATGGTGTACTTGCCATAGGCGCCTTTAGAGAGCACTAGAAGTACTTTCTGGGTGCTGTACAAACTCTCACATGTCCAAGAGCCTTTTCTTAGAGTGAACTTAACACTGGAGACCTTCATGGTGCTTAGGGCAAGTCATGGTTTCAGTCCTCATTATTAGGGATTGGGGCATATTTAGTACATATTTGCAGTGGATCTTCTGGTTTAGCTTCCTCTGAAAGCAAACTAGGTTATCCAAACTGCAACTGCTCTGTGATTCAAAGAAATGTGCAGTGAGCGTTGACAACTAGGATATCTGCTTCAAAAACACTCTCCTGCTTCAAAGTGGGTGAGCAGTGAATCCCCCAAATAACAGGTCACTGAGCCTGGATCTTCCTTCCACCCATACTGGTCCTGCCACATGGGAGGATGTCACGGCACAGGAGGAAGAAGAGGAACACTGTTTCATGTACATCACACAGAGGCTTAACTCTCAAGTTCATACACTGTGAGACAAAAGCCCTTCACATCAGGGTTCCGTGTGCCTCCTTTGGGACAGGTAACATTCTGGCATTTGCAGAAGCAACCTTTGGGAAGCCGTTTATAATATCTGTGTGTGTAACTAAACACATTTGCACAACTCCACAGTAGCATGGGGATACTAATCTAAAGAAAATCCTCTTACACACAGGCAGATGGGGGAATACAGGGAAGCAGTAACACAATACTGATCTGCACAATAAGCAGCACGCAGCAGAGTCAAAATCAAAGAAATAAAATACGGTATACGCATCTAATAAGGTTCGATTTCTAAATATTTTATAAAGCTTAAATGACTATAACATGTTAAAAGACAGTATAGTTATAAGATATACATATTACAGCTGACAATATCATTAGAAAGTTTAATGCGTAGTTAAAGGCAATGATCATATGCAACCTGTTGGACTGCAGCTGCTGATTTGCCTTTTACTCAAATATCTATTAAGTCTTTTATTAACCCTCTCTATGACCCTCACAATAAATTAGGGTCATAATAAGGATTTATGTGGTTTTGGATCTTATCCACCTGACAACTTTGCTAGGTTAGAAAACCCATTTGAGACAGTGTTTGTAAGTAGGTGTTATCAACACGCTGTCATGCCATTGGGAGAAAAATTCTCAATAGTTAAGCTCTTTGCCACTTGGAAGGACAACACTGCTTACCCAAAGTGTGTTTCAAAGCAGTTTAAAATTAGCTCCTTCATTCTGCTATTATAGTTTACTGGCATTCTCTCTTTTCTCTTTTCCTTTCTCTTATGTTCCCCTTGGGATAGATGGAGTGAGTAACAGTGAATGAAATGATACAATTAAATTAAATGCAGCAAGCTTCGGCAGGCACAGTTCCTGATCCTGCAAGATGCCAAGTGCTCTCAAGTCAAGATCAGGTACTTAGAGCTCTACTGCAAACGAAACAAGCATAAAAGACTAAGTACGAAACTCATTAATATGGAACAGGCACCCAAGAAGGGCACCTCTTCCTTTGCTTACAGGACTATTCCTGAATCACTTAAATGGTCAATTACCCAGGACATCACTGCAATATCTTTTTCTATTTTTGACTCCCATAGCCCTCTGAAAATCAATGACTACACCACTGGTGCATATTGGCTTTCGTGTACTTTTGACGCTCCCATTTTCCAAAACTGCTGAAGCCAGTAATTGATAATACAGTATGTTCTTTATAGGATGCTTAATAACCAAATATGCTTTTAATGAGCCCAGTCATACTCCATTGTTTTATTTATTTTTTCATAAAGCCAAGTAATGATAAGGGAGTGACTGAGGATAACTTCACGGGCCACGTTCAGAGCGATGCCTGTTTTTCCTGGCGTTGCCAAAGAACTGCTTTTCACTTTCATGACGACATTCACACGTGGATTTCAAAACACTTGACAAACACCAATAACACCTCCCATTAGTTAATTGAACAATTAAAGGGAGACACAGGAATCCCAAGCAAAGACGTGGAGTGAGACACAGCAGCTCAGAGCGCACAGCTCTGCTATTCTATGCCAAAGCTTAGAACGGTATTCATGTCAAACTGCCTAGAGAAGGTAAGTGGATTGCACTATTTTAGAATCAATCTAAAAGCCCCTAAAAAAACCATACCAAAAATCTTCAGTCCTGTGACAAGTTCCACTGAAATTAATTAGACCACTTGTGATAAACAGGAATAAGGAGTTATCCTTGTAGAGTGTGAACATGTCAAGGACACTAAGGTTAGTATCTGTTCTCAAATCCAACTTTTATCAACATACATTACAACAAACTACAAGGACAGGCATGTAAAGGTACCAGAACCATAAGCTTAAGGACAAAAATTTACTCAGCCTTTTCTATGCTACAAGTCAATCCATTAGCCACATACACTTTAAAGAAAACTAGAAAATCATTAAAGATACAGAAACTTTAAAGGCTTATTTAAAAATCATCATACCAAAGAAAATGCGTTCAGGGATCAGAATCCCCCACACTGCAGCTCGATGGACCTGTGACTCCAGCGTACAGTTTGAGATCAGTATAGTTCAACTTTCTGACTCTCTTTATCACTTTATCTCCTTCTCTTTATCACATAAAAACACGCTACTCATAGGTGTCCAACTAAATTTTACCAAATTACACACACAGATATTTTTCAGCCAACATAACAATAAGCTATGTTATCACAAATGCATTTCAACAAAGAAGGAAAAATGATAGACTGTATTTAGTCTCTCTTTACTTAGCTATTTCCCAGGTGTCACTGTGCACAGCAGTTACCATAGTCTACAACAGAATGAACCAACCATAAAAGTCCTTACTCAATAGGAATGTTGTCTTTGATAAAGACATCAGGTTACTTCTGGCCATTTATTAAACTATTTTGTGTGCAGGATTAAGCTGGAGATCAGTTTTCCCAGGATTATCACAGGTCAAGAATTTTCTGTCAGAATATTTGCTATTAGAAGAGACCTTTCTCAGCTATGTATTTAGTCAAGGTACTGAAATGATAGCCTATTAATTTCAGATTTCAGTTCCTCTTCTGAAGCTACACTGTACTACTGACCATCATAAAAAGCTGTCACTATAGGTATCAGTGTTGCTACCACATAAGGCAGAAGCTGCATTTTGACATATCTCTTCATAGACCTCAGACCTAGTTGCTATCTTCCCTCCCTTCTATGCCCTTTAATCCAGTTCCAAACAACAGAACTAAAAGCAGTGCTATTTTCACCAGAAACGTGCTACAGAGCAAGCTCTAAATTTTGGGTTGAGGCTTACAAAATTTTGTCATTCACTTCCACACAACAGCCCATTAAAAGCTCACCAAATCTGTATATTGAGTCTCTGTTGTACCTGACAAGGTTTCTGAGCCCACTTAAGCAGATAGGTACCGTGAAACACCAAAATCCAATGACTTGAGGGAGCCACAAAGGTAATGAAGCTGAACAACCTACATGTCTTGCCACCAAGTCCTGTGATTTATCTGCAAGACCAGCATTACCTTTCTAGTTCCATATAATTACAAATTACTTGTAGATCACATCCTGAAACTTCCTGAGGAATAATGAGACAAGCAGGGACAGTAACAAAATAAAATTCAGAGCTTTCTGAGTCACCTGTCAAATGTTCACAGTAGCTCTATCAGAGCAAAACTGAGCAAAGCACAAGTTAATACAAACCTAAGACTTTTATTTATTTTAGAAATACCATCTCCAGAGTAATTTACATTACAGCTTTATACTCTCAGTAGGTAAGAATGCTTTTTGCTTTTCAAAGACATGGGTGAATGTTGACAATTAATTGGTAGGAACAAATATTTTTAAGTTTCAGCCTCATCCTGAGCTGTCTCTGATGTAGACTTTCACTTTGGGAAAGGTAAGGAAATCAGCAGACACGGTTCACTTATCCAACACTCAGAAATTTGCTTGGCAGATGTTGTGGGGGGGAGCAAAGAGGGGCTATTCAGACATTTCACACTGCTGAAGCACCATATCACGTCCCAGTCATGCCCACAGTTGCATGGCCCAGGGGAAAGGACTAACACAGTGCTCTTCCACAATGAGTTAGTCTGCCTCTGGCCATGGAGCAGGCTTTAGCACAGACAGAATCACAGAATGGCAGGGGTTGGAAGGGACTGATGGAGATCGTTTAGTCCAACACTCCTGCCAAAGCAGGACCACCTAGGGCAGGTTGCACAGGAATGCATCCAGGTGGGTTTAGAAAGTCTCTAGAGAAGGAGACTCCACAACCTCCCTGGGCAGCCTGGTCCAGTGCCCTGTCACCATCACAGGAAAGAAATTTTTCCTGATGTGAGGTGGAACTCCCCGTGTTCCAGTTTGTGCCACTGAAAAGAGATCTATGGTTGCTCTTCTATTGCCTCATGGGTGGCAACACAGCTAGAACTATTCACCACATCTCTAAACTCTCCAACCCAACAGTTGTTCCAGCTGCCTGCCTAAGAAGCTGCAGGGAACACGTGCACACCATGTGCTCTGACATTTCCTTCCATTTGGGAAAAGGAAAGAAATGAAGGTGCAGTACTCTGCCAGAAGCAATTCTAGTGGCAACAAAGCTGGCTACAAGAGAATCTCAAGAGCCTGTGGCAGCAGTCCACATGAGTTATTTTTCTTAATTCTAGCTCATAAATCCAGTGAGCACTTTACATCACCATTAATTGGAAGTCAAGGGCTCACAGTATCCTCCAGGAATTAACACTACAGAAAGTCTTCCACCAATCACATAAGGATTTCAGCACCCCAAAAAAGCCCTGTGGTTTTATTTTTATTTTGGGAGGAGGGAGAGAAGGGAGACAAAGGACAAGCAGGGTCTTATGAGCAAATACAGATTCTTCTTCTCTGTCTTGCCCCATTAATTTTACAAGACTTTTCAGCCTCTCTCCTCCAGATTACTCTAATTCAATCCCAGTCTTCAGTCACCATTGCTAACATATCCATTTTTAATACCAGTTTATTTAATTCTCTCACTTGGAGCAGCACAATATTGAGATTTTCATTTTCTCTCAGTGTTACTAAGTGAATGTAGTCTGAGAGAAATTCCAGCTCAACACTTTGCATTTTTACAGCATTATTCACCTCAGCTGGTGTTTTACAAAAAGCAGCACTTGCAGGCATACCCGCTACGAGGTCCTGGCCTGCTGTGTACTAAACAACTTGTAAAAATTCACTTCCTGATCCAAAAAGTTTGCAGGCTAAACAGGGAAGGTGCAGGAGGGGAAAAAAGCCAACTAGTGACTTGTACATTACCAAGGCAGCAGCACAGTCAGGTCTAGAAGCCACCTCAGTCTTGTGTCCCACAGGCTGGACTGTGCTGCTATTCAGGCACTACCTGAGCTCTGTGGGACTTGTAAGGATTGATACACCCATGGAAACCTGGAGGGGAGCTGACTCTAGGACTAACCTAAGACCTAAAAAATCTTCTGTGAAATCACACAGAATAACTTCAAAACCTCATGCTTCTTTACCATCTCCTCACTACATCTCTCCTACATTTCAGAAGGATGTCATGTTCAGACGCGAAGACTTATTATAGAATGGGCTAATTAAGAATAGTTAGGTTGGAAAATACCTCTGAAGATCAACAAGCCCAACCTCCTCCTCAAAACACGGTGACTTCCAAAGTGAAATAGGGTGGCTCTGGGACTTAGGAAGTTACAGTATCTGCAAGGACGGAGACTCTACAACCTCTCTAGGCAACCTGTTCCAGTACTTAAGCAGCCTCCATGTGAAATAAAACTACCTTATATCTAAGAAATTTTCCTAATGTCTTGGAATTTTCTATGTAGCAACTTTTATCCACTGCATCTTGTCTTTTTGCTGTGCAGTTCTGGTTCCATTCTCTCTAAATCCCTCCTCGACATAGTGGAAGCCTGCAGTTGGATCCTCCCCTAGGCTTAACTTGTCCAGCATAAAAAAGCACAGCACTCTCAACTTTTCCTTGCACTGCCTTAACGTTCCTTAGCTCTCCTGTGCTGCAGTTCCCTAACCATCTTACTCGCTCCGTACTGGACTTGCTCCAGTTTATTCATCTCCATTGCACAGAAGGTCAGAACTGAAGACACTTGTCTCCATGGGATCTTGTAGTAATAAAAAGAAGAGCTTGACTTGCTGGCTACAGTCTTGACAAGGCAGCCCAGTATGCAGTTGTCTTTCCTTGTTCTGAGGGTGTTCCTGCTGACTCATGATCACCTCATTGCCCATCAGGACCCCCCAGGTCTTTCTGCAGAGCTGCTTTCTAGCCAGTTGGCCCCCAGCCTGTACTGATCTGTCTTGGCAGAACAGCACATTTGCATCGTGAACATTATGAAGCTTCTACCAGCCCATTCCTACCCCTTGTTCAGGTCTCTCTGTATGGAAGCTCTCCTCCAATCTTGCATATCAACTGCTCCCTCCCACACATACCATTTGGCATCCCTCATGAACTTGCTGAGGGTGCATGTTGCCCCTTCAAGCTGATGAAGATGTCCAACAGTATCAGTCCCAGTACTGATCACTGAGGAAGATCACTTACAGTTCCCTATCAGTTTTATTCCAAACCATTGATCACTCCTCTTTGAGGCAACAGTCCAATTTTTCATCTATATTAGCTACAAAGGTGGTATGGGAGCCCATGTCAGAAGCCTTGTCAAGGTGTACCTGTACTGGAATATGTTGATCCATTCTTGCAGCCCTCCATCACACCAGTATCTGTTGTTGCACTGCACTGGAGAGCACAGTACTCACTCCCACGTCTGGAATGTGCAGGTACATGGGGTAATCAGGCAGGCAGCCAGTCTGCGCCAGCTCCTTGTTGTCTGAAGAGCAGTATCAGGCACCAAACAACGAAAGGACATCTCAAGGACGGGATGAAGGTGCTGAAGATTGATGAAATAACAACCACCAGAGGTGCCCCAAGACCCCCACACATGCACAACAGGGGGAATGACTGCAGTTAGCCACCGTGGCTGGAAAAATACTGTTCAGCCTCTGGGCACGCGCTGGCCACACGTGCAGCACCGCTGCAGCAGTGTCCACACCCCCGCCAGGAGAGCTCTAAGTAGCCCGCGCAGGGGGGAGATGAGGGAATATTTTCAGAAGGTTGACCTGATGCACATCTTGATCCAGGGGAGGCCCTGCAGAAGGCATTAGGACCTACTGACTCCTCTCCCCGAGCACCGCGCTACGTGCCCTCCTCCTGCTCAGTGGTTTCTCTACACCTTGGGGTCGGTATGTGTGTGGGGATGGTAGGGAACTACTTGGGTTTGCGTGACTAACATTGCTTTTGCTTATTAGCTGTGGGGGTGAGTGCTTGAATGAAATTGCTTTGGCTTATTAGCTGTGTGTGTGAGCGCTGGTTTTTGTGAAATGGGAATCCTTCACGAGCCGGGGACACAAAGTAAACAACATCCACGGCTATCCCTTCAACCACAGAGCACTCATTTCATTCTAGTGGGTAATTAATTGGTCAGGCGTAATTTGTCCTGGCAAATCTGTGCTGTTCTCAATTATCTTCTCGCTCATCACATATCTGGGAAGTAGCTTCCAACACAAATTGCTCCATAATCTCTTCAGGGCCTGGTGTGATGGTACCAAGCCTGCAGTTCACAGAGTCCTCCCTTCTTGCATTTTTGTAGAACTTCATTCAGTTAAGAAACTTCTGGAAGACTGGACAGGAGGTAAAACAGGAATAGTGAGAATGAAAACCAGCACAGTAGAACATGAAACCACAAATCCTTACTACGTTTCCTGTGCCTGATATGGTAGCAGAGAGAGGAAGAATTGTGAGTATCCTGAGCTGACACCTGCTGTGCCAGTTTTCCACACGGAATGCCATTTACAGCCAAAGTACACAGCGTTTGGAACAGTGTTGTTAACTGTCAGCTCTTTTCTGTGGTGTCATACAGGAGAATACTATAATCAAGCATGTATCTGTTAGAACAAAAACAAGACAAAATATTTCTGCTTCTTGAGTTCCTGTTGTAGATTTAAAGACGGTTCTCTAAAATCTCTCTCATGTTCACAGAAAAAGTCAGGAAAGCTACTTAAAATTGTAGAAAGGAAAGTGGATGACAGATTTTGATCTCAGAAGATAATTTTCTTTGAGAAGTCCAACTCCTAGTAACCAATAGAATCCCTCCTTCCACTTTCAGTATGAGCCCAGACTGAGCCACTGGCTGTGCTGAGTACAAGACGAACATGAAGGAAGAGTAGAGACCAGAACATCTACAACCTGATGCTGTTTGTTCTGACAGAACTAGAAAAACAACTTTCCTCTAGAAAACAAGCTAGAATTCAAAGTTAACAACTATTTGACAATCAAAACCACCTGTGTTACTTTGAGGATACTTCAGCAGAGTTCAGAGAGAGGAAAAACTGAAAAACACTACAGTATTCAGATCAATAAATTAAAGAAGTTTGCTTTAGTATAAATACAACTTCAGTGAAGTAATTCCTGGAAAACTGTACCCTCTTTCAAACCTGAACTACACTTGAAAGCTGCAAGTGTGTCTGCCTCTATACATAACATCCCTGTCTCAGAATTCATATAGCATTTGACACCTTTGGTTTCTTTGTCATATATATTTACCAGGCATCTGGGTCACCTTTAGTTTATGAGCCAATTTTCTCTTAGACCCCTTGCAAAGGTATCAATATTTAAAGAATCAACAAATCAGAAATATATGGACAGAGAGTAACTGCTCTGTTCACAGGCATTAGTTTAATCTAAATCATTTCCCAAGAAGATTCAGTAACATGTACAAAATGAGTCACTATTTAGTACAGAGCATGACATTTAAAATAACATAGGTTACCCAGGAGCCAAGTCTTATTGACTTTCTATGACATTTATTCTTTCCAATGTCTGAGTTGATTCAGACAGTGGGGCTTAGTAATTTTGGTAATGCAGTACCCTTTCTTCACCCCAAATCCCTCTGTGCCTTGTATGGGCTTAATGAATGATATTTTGAAGTATTATGCATTAATATTATGACATTCCTGCGTTACATCAAATCTGGCTTACACCTGTGCAGTCTGCATTTGCTTCTTTGAGTTTATGAGAGTTTATATTTTTGTGGCACAAAACTAACAAATATAAACTAGATTTTTGGCAGTGATCAGTTCCTGCCCTAGCTCTGCCTTCAGCAGAGTCAATGCCCTAAAGCTGCATGTTGCCATCTCTCGGCTGAAAGTTATTCCCCTTGCATCAGAGCCAAGAAACCAGAATGTGCGAGTCCTCCTCATTTCTTCAGGGCAAAGTGACCTTTGGGTCACCTTAAACCACACCAGTCGTGGCTGGAGCTACATTAGCTGATTTTGCACCACATTGCACATTTACTAACCTAATGCACTGCATCAGGGGTGCTAACATCTAGCTTCTGGAGAGCAGGTCTACCCACATTTCCTTGACAGACTGGCACAAATTCAAATACTGGTTCAATAATGCCCTTTGAAGTCAAATCAGAATTGTCAAACCAGGTAGACCAGTTCTTGTGCAGAAGCTAAAATTTCAAAGAGCATAATAATTACTTGTAAATTATACCTTAAAACCACACAAAATCATGTCTGCTACAGAAAAACAGGCAGTGTACATACCATGTAATGATTAGGTTTTTTACATGTTAGTAATCACATAGCACAAATCCCTTTACCCTCTGTCCAAAGATCCCAAAGCCCCACAGTCCTTAGCTCTGCATAATTTTCAGCAATTTAAAATAAGGCAGAAGTGTTCAGTGTTACTAACTCACAATAAAAGTGTTTTGCATTCACATCCCACTGGTATAGACTACCTGCATCACCACCCATACTGCAAAGTTACAGAAAAATTAGCATATTCATAATGCTAGAAGTTGTTCTTCTGTTCTGAAATACAAGTGAAGTATCACAGAACAAATGAAATGGAAGTTCAGGTCATGATTCACATTCATGTTGCAAGGAAGCACGTACCAGGCATCAATAATTTACAGTGGTTTGCTACCAGCCCTTGCCATCGGCTACTGCCCCCAAACCTTTGCTAGTTGAAAAAACAAGCAAATGCTTCTCCTTGCCTTCAGTGCAGAGCTGGCTGTCTCAGTTGACTTTGCCAGGCCATGGCCTGAGAGCAGCCTGCACAGCACATCATACAGCACACAGTGCTGCCTTTCCCAGGGACTGCGGCGATGCCTTTAACTGATGCAGCTTGATCCAAGTGACCCTGCCAATCTAGCAATAGCACTACATTCTTCTTGTCTACGCCGTGCCTGTCCTGAGAATAAACACAGAATTTTGCCCAGAGGCTGCCAACTTTTATAAATGCTAATTTCATTAAGGAAAGATTCCTACATTAACTATGGTGACTAACATTTCTGTGGCGAAGAAAAGCCCATAAAACATTTAAAACAGCAATAAAGCTATTAAAGCATTTTCATATGAGGACTCAAGTGGAAGAAATAATAAGCTGACTAAGCCATGCTCTTCTCTGGAATGTCTGAATTGCTTTCAAGTGAACTCTTCATGACAGCATTTGATATAATTAGGAAGTTCCATATTTTAATTCAACGTCCAGGGCTTGAAAAAATATCAAAAGGTATCTATTTATTTTATATAATTGCTAGAATTTAAATGGAAGTGGTAGAATACCAATTTAGGTCCCAGCTCGCTTCCTGTAAAAATGCTGAGAGACTCTGCTGCCATTATACAACCAAGGCGTAATTCCACATGGAAATACTGACAGTGAGCACAATCATGTTTCTGCATTTTTTGTTGTTGTTACCTAACACGCTAGGGGAGACCTCCACTTTTATTAAGCAGGTAGGGAATTCTGTTCACTGAGATTTTTCAGTTTCATTTCCGAAATGGGACCCTCGCAGTTTAATTTATTTATAAAAATAAACATTGTCACTAGACTCCACAAACTGCATGCTGCTTTATAATTTCTTTCTTCAGAAACGGGATAGGGAGAGGAATTTGACAGAGAAAGCAACCTTTGCCTATATCCATAAATAATGGTTTTAGACTTTAGTTTTTTAAGAGCATTTATTGATTAGTGGACTACAAAGAACACAACACTACTGGGTCACATATAACATTCCTCTGTTGTAAGATACTGCTGGAACCATTAACAAAATCAATTAACACAGATCTAGATCAGAACCTTGTGAAAACCTGAATGTGGGTCTCTTAGAAGTCAAGTCACTGAAGACATAATTTTTGTGACGAAAGATGACTGTGAAATGCAACAACATTTAGCAAACACATTACACAGAAATAAAAGAAACTTACTGGGTTTGTGAAATGTTTTTAAGACAAGAAATCAACCAGTGTCACATGGCCAAACTGAACTTCAGTTCTAGATACACAGTAAGTCAGAACACATAAAGAGTGAGTCTGCAAAACTAATAATCCCAGTTGGGAATGCACAGAACCAACAGTAAGACTCGGGCTTTTGGGAGCCACTTCAAAGGCACGGGACATTAATAGTAAAGGTTTTATTTCGACAGGTTACAAATAGGCAAAATCTAAGTGCCTTTTCATGAGAGTAGCAGAAAGGGAGCTTTTTTACCTTTGAAATCACTACAGAACAGCGAACAGAGTATGGAGGAGAAAGAAGCTCCCAAAACCAGCTTTCCCAAGTCCTGCTCTTGTGAATGGGTTCTAAGATTCCAGCCTACAAAGAATCTGAGGGCTATGCTTTTTAACTTCTCAGATGAAAGAGACACTGAACTATTTGAACTGTTTTTCTGTCTTTAAAAAAAAATAAATCCTCAGCGTGGTTCAAACCAAGGAATTAACAACCTGAAAGCATCCAATCTAACGCTGCAAGCACTAAGGAGCTAATGCTGCTGCACGGCAACGCGTGACACATCTGGAGTCCTAACAGTGCCCAAGGAGAAACGGGGTCACGAGGGCTTTTATTTTCACAGAATAATGTAGTTATGAAGTTCTGGTTCCTTTTAACACAAGGAACTTCAGTGTTTTAAACAGAAGGGATCAAAATTTTTTCCTTCAAAGTACAAGTTTTACTGTCATTCTGCTAGCAGCACTGTTCTAGCAAAAGGTGAATAGAGCTGTTACATCAGTGTACATATACATGTGACCTTCAGAAGGGAGTGTTTTTTCCAGCAACCATGAAGTGTCTACAGTGGTGACAAGTTATTTTCTGAGTAATCTTGTGTGTATATATATCACAAGATGATATAAGATTTCATGTAGTAATCTTACTCTGCTCAGTGGAGTTAGCGTGACATATGCTGCTTTGTGATATAGAACGGAGTAAAATTGAGTTTTATAATACAAATCCTGACAGAAATACTAAGTGAAATACCAGCAGTGCAATGAAGATGGGGCAAACAGAGCCACCATTATGGGCTTTGTAATATCTCAGACACAGTCCTTGATTTTTAGAATTAATTTCACTGGGAAATGGAATGTCTGACAAGACACAGGGGTGATTTTTAAGAGGGCCATTGACAGAAGTGACCTCAATTTAACATATCAGCTGAAAGATAGTACCTCTCATTGTGTAGACTCTTCTAAAATCACTCTTTAGTGACAGCATCAAATACAAGTCAAAGTCCCAGGGCAGGACAACAACCAACCTCAACTTTCTGCTCCAAAAGTGAAGCCACAGTGAAAAATTAACACACAGACATAACACCAGGGATGTCATGGATGAATAGAAGAAATTCATCAGGAATCACAGGTTATGAAGAAAAAAAATTTCTATTGGACAAAACTGCCACCTAACCAAAAGTACTTCTGCATCTTCATCTCCAAGAAAGAAAACAGCATCAGACTCATTTCACAGACAATCTAACAGGCTGAAAGACATCAGTTTTAGAGATATGTCTAGAAAGGTGAATTTACAAGAACTTCCTATCAGGTAACTCCTACTGAGCTCACTGAAATTTGGTAACTGGGAGTTTTCAGAAATCTGCCTAAAATTACTTGTTTAGCACAGCAAATTGGATGTGAAGTCATAAATGAAACTTCAGGGGGCCGGCCCTATCTCCTTCCCTGTCTTGAAGCTGACCACCTCTCTTCACACTCTTTTTTTGACATTGGCTTCAGCTGAGTCAATTGGTCACACTCTGATGCCAAGGACTGACTGCAAATGGTCCAGAAATGTAAGGAAGGAGTTTAAAACTTCAACATTGGTTCCATGGCATCTCTAGTATTGACTTTCAGCAGCTTATGTCTGACCTCCTGTTGTCTTCACAGCCCAAATATTCTACATTTCTGCACCCTACTGTACTATCACTACAGGACCTCCTTCCTAAAACATGTTGCTTTTCACATTTTTAACCCCATATATAATTTCTATCATCTCAGAAGCAGGAAAATCTCCAAAGCAGTGTTAACATCTCAGTCACCAGCTTCTCATGTTTTAAATTCATATTTACAATGTTAATAAAGCATTCATATTTACCAAGGCAACCTGTATCATACATATGCTACTGATGAGAGTGAGAGAATCCATTAAAAATAAATAAAAATAAGCAGGCAGAGAAATGAACCGTGCACATTTCTGGACACACGATACTTCCAAGGGAGGAGAAAAAAACCCTGATCAGCTCTATTTTAAAATCCCCATTTTCACATCAGTAGAAGGGAGACCAGGACACAAAATGTTGGGAGTGAATTATGAATCTTCAGTTTACAGGGAACTTGCCCAATCTGGGTCTGTCCAGCCTAATGGGGAGAAAATAAATAATCTCAAAATAGAAACTGGACGTCATATCTGTTTGGTCCTACTTCTGTGTAAACCTTATATTCCTCTATTCCTTTCTCACACATTTACTTCATTAAAATAGAAGCTCTGGGAAAACTCCCACGAGCCTGTTTGCTTTTGCATCACCTGGTCTGTTTTGGTTTTTTTTAATAACAAAAAAAAAAAAAGTTAAATCTGATACACTAGAAAGTCATTTATTCAAAGAATGAAAGCTTCTTCATTCCCCTTGATTTCTGGATATTCTGTAGAAAATACCAAGCCTGATCATCTCCTGATTAGTAACCCAGATTTGTTTCTAAAGAAGGCTTCTGCCTAATCAAGTGTGCTGTGAAGCATTTCAGATGAAGTACCTGATACAGAATGGCATCCTTCCTCTGAAATGACAAGAGCTTATCTCTTCACCTGAAAGCCACAGATTCAAGTTACTGTGCCCTTCTCTCTGTGCTGGCTATAATCATACAAGCAGTTGCAGAGGTAAACACAATTTACGTGTACGTGTGCATTCTCCAACTGAAGGAAAGAAACGCCCTTGAGTGTAGCCTCTTCTAGAGCAGCAACACAATCAGAGCTCAGAGCAGGTCACTCTCCTGCCTCGCAGAACTAACTCTCCTGATTTCAGAAAAATTACAGCAAGGGTAAATTTAGCTCTGCACAAAAAAAATGAGAACTTCACTGCAGCTGAACAATTGTCAATATCCTATCTTCTGTGAATAGACATAAAACATCAGAGGAGGAACACAGAGTATGGCTTATATTTTTTTTTTTTGTTATTTTTGATGCCAGTTACTGTCAAAAAATAGAAATATTTTCATAGCTGTAAAAATCAATCGCTCCTATACTTCCTACTCTTCTTTAACTAAAGGAAAAACATCATGAATTTCTATTTTTATTTAGCATTTCTGTGTGCAATGACTTTTCTCCAAATATTAATAAATCAGGGGAAAAGGCTCGCACTCCTTGCAAAACACAGAATACATTAGGTACAATTTGTTTTCATTGATTTTCAGAGGCATCTACAGAACACAAGGTATGGTATAAGAAAAATATATTACTTAAATATTTTCACAAGCATGTTCTTTTCACTTCAGAACTTTAGAAAAATAATAGATCTTTCCAATCTGCTGTATACTGGCTGCCAGTTCTGTGTGCCATATGGAGCAACATTTCTTGTTAAATACAATGGGGCTTATTTTCAATATGGTCCAAGCAACCAGGCAAATATTTATGGTTAGATCATATAAATCAAAACTATCTTTTTTTTTGGTTTAACAAGTAGAAAGAAATGCACCAACTTTGACATGACCATAAAGTGATCTTTCTAATGCCATTACTAGCACTACATGCTTTCTAAAGAAGGAAATAAATTTTAAGTGTTCAGTTCAGTCTGTGATACACACCAATATGCTCATCAAACAGACACGGTAGTATCCTGACACTATGTAAACCTGACCATTACAGGTACTTCTGTATGAACTATACACTACTCACAACTACACTAAACCACTGACAGAAGTCCTAAGAATTAGTGAGTGAAGCAGATGAGAGCAGAGACAGGGACAACAGGCTGAAAACCAGAAGACTGAGCCAAACAAAGGCCTCAGAATGATTCTGGAAGGCACATTGGAAAGGGCATAAATAATTTTGCCAAGAGCCAAACAGACACAAAACCACAGGGGATGCACAGGCAGACAAGCCCCAGTGATAAAACGCTGCATTCTGACTGCAGGAGAGAACAACTTGCTGAGGCTCTTCTTTTGACATGCACAGAGGAGCTTGTACACCAGCTGCAATGGCAAAGCTGATATACCAGGAGTAGAAATGAAGCTTACAGGATTTTTCTAGACCTTTTTTTGCTAGAACTGATGTTTGAAGAGTGATTCAGGTGCCTAAAAATACTTACCTAAAAACATTTTAAATGAGACATCAGTATGGGGCTGGTGGAAACAAACCAAGACTTACTATGGCCGTGCACATCTGGAAGAGCTGCTGGAGGCCAGGTGGTGTATGCGGGGTGTCTACAACCGGACCGAACACATTTAGCACCTGAATCGCTCATTTTGTAACATACACGGCAGAAAAAATAGAGAACTCTGCTGCCAGCCCAAAAGTTCCACAGTGGTATCACTGGCCAAATAAAATGAAGCTCTACTTATCCCTTGACCCTTTGTAGGACAAAACACTGCTTGGTTTTCATAACGCATTACTGTTTCCAGCCTAATACCACCTCTGTCTCACACCAACACATCATCTCAGCTCCTCTGCTCCAAGTGATCTCCCGTTCCAGAAATAAGTGTAACAAATTTCACATAAACTCAGGAGTTCAAGTAAAGTAGGAGCATTTACAGAGTAAATGGAGGAATGCTAAAGATGACATTTCAGGAAGTCCCTCCACAGAGTGACATTTCGCCACAGGGCACAGATTTCTCTAGAAGAAAACAGAGACAGCTTTACAGGAGTAAGTTTCTTGAAACCAGAGGTATACATTTCTCTGTAACTAGGTAACCTGCACTTACCTACAACTGCAATGTTACCTAAATATACAATGAAAATATATCACAAAATGCAAGAAAAACTTCATGGATATACAACCCCTGGAAAATGAAGACTACTACAAATTCTCTGGAACTGCAAATGAAGAACATGTCTGAAGACCAAAATATTTAGTTACAAAAATAGAGGTCAGATGCAAAATTTCAGCCATTCCATTTGGAAATTTTGCTTATAGCTTTTGTAAAATTTATTAGGAGTTTAAGATACTGGTATTTCTCTATATCAACTGGATACATGCTATTAACACGAACCAAAGAAAATCAGAAGCTACAGGCTGAGAGAATTGGGGTTGTTCAGCCTGGAGAAGAGAAGGCTCTGGGGAGAACTTACAGCAGCCTTCCAGCATCTGAAGAGGGTCTGTAAGAAAGCTGGAGAGGGGCTGTTCACAAGGGCATGTAGCAATTGGATGAGAGGCAATGGCTTTAAACGAGAGAAGGGTAGATTTAGATCGGACATTAGGAAGAAATGCTTTACTATGAGGGTGGTGGAACACTGGAATGGGGTGCCCAGGGAGGTGGTGGAGGACTCATCCCTGGAGACATTCAAGGTCAGGTTGGATGGGGCTCTGAGCAAGCTGATCTAGTTGCAGATGTTCCTGATCACCGCAGAGGGGTTGGACTGGATGACCTTTAAAGGTGCCTTTGAACCCAGAGCGTTCTGTGATTCTATGGTTCTATACAAATGCAGTCAAGTTGTATTTATAGTCAGCACAGTGTTTATCGCACTGTAGGGTCAGGCTATCCATTATTTTATGTACTGAATATGGCTGGGATGAAGTTAATTTTCTTCACAGCAACCTGTACTATGCTGCAGTTTAGATTTATGGCTGAAAGAGTGTCAGTAACACCCAACGTTTTAGCTGTTGCTGAACTGTGCTTAGGAAGCACCAAGGCTTCTGGTTTTCACTCTGCCCCTCCCAGCAAGCAGGCTGGGGGCGGACAGGAGGCTGGGAGGAGATCTGGCTGGGACAGCTGACCCAAACTGACCCAAGGGTTATTCTGTGCCATATGTCATGATCAGCAATAAAACTGGGGAAGAAGGATTTCCAAGGCAGTCATTGCCTCGAGGCTGGCATCAGTCTGTTGGTGAGATTGCCTTTCCATCACTTGGTGGGGTTTTTTCCATTAAACTGTCTTATCTTGACACATGAGTTTTTCTTGCTTTTGCCCTTCTGATTCTTTCCCTCGTTCGTGCTGTGGGGGGACATCAGCAAGTGTCTAGTGGCTGCTTTGTTGCTGGCCAGGGTCAACCCATCACTTTGTGCCAACAGAGGAAGATAAATGTATCCTGCCTCCCCCATTCAGTGACTCTGCCTGAAAAGTTGATACTGCCTTAAATCATCACCTAGCTTTATCAGCATTTTGCACTTCCTTCGTGATCTGCAGAGCCCTCACAAATGCCTATGAAAACATCACAACATCTGAAAAGTAAAAATCTGGGCAAATTTGCCTGTCTCAGAACTGCCTCCAAGTAAGAATTTCTGCTTTACAAACCATGAGCTCTAACAAGGAAACTGCCATTAACACATAAATATTTCCTGTGCTGTGCTCTTGCTTGACCTTGCTTAGAGCTGCACTGGCCAACTGCTTACACGATCAACATAGTTTGGCTGGAGTTTATTGAAAAGCTGGCTCTGAAACACAGTTATTTGCAATGTGGAGAACCATGAGAACAGATCCTCTAAGCCTATCATGCTGTCTTCTGGCAGAAGAGTACAGCATCTATTTTACAGCTCTCAGAGTTACCTCTGAAGCCTCAACTTCTTATTTGTACACTTGCTGTAATACCGAGGTATTAACAATTGTTATTGAAAAACAACAACCAGCAGTCCAAACCAGCTCCTTCTGTTCCAAGTAACAGAAAAGTTATCAAATCAATGAGTAGACAGCTGCTAACGTGTCTGCAGAGCAGTACAGAGCTGTAGGAGCTACAAGCTGTCTCTGATACTCTTTGCTTTCCAGAAGCACAACCACTTCAGAGGTCATTAGCATGACAATGTACAGTGACACTCAAGGAGGCTTTCTAGTACATAGAGAATTCTTTGGTTCTTCCAGACTGCTGTCAGTGTTCAAGTTCCCCAAAATCAGCCCCGTGGTTGTGTCCCGCAGAGCAAAGGTGGCTGCAGCAGCAGTACAGATGCACCGTTTGCTTTCTGTGCATAATGTACAACTAGGAAGAGCAACACATTGACAGTTCATAATTGAGGTCTCTTCCAACTCAAACCATTCTATGATTTACCATTCTATAACTGCAAAATAATTTTACAAACTGCTTTCCTATGTATTTAACCCATTTCACTTAAAATAATTCCAAGATAAAAAACCTCTTTTTCCTCAGCTTCTTCAAACTTGCATGCCCTTTCCAAGGAAGGAGTGGATTTTCATAGCTATAACATGACACTAATTGTATTCATTAAGACTTTGACAGCCAAGGCACTTGGGAGAGTCACAGAAAAGTAATAAACACATATTTAAAAAGACACAACAGAAATACCATTTTTAAAATAGGCTTAAAATGCAAATTAAACACGCAGGAAAAGGTGGTCTAATAAACTACAGATAGAACTAGTCATAAAAAAAGTTATAAGCTCTTTGAAGTGGAAGAGTCTGCTTTGTTGAGTAACAAAGACTAATTAAAAGAGAAGGCACCGCAGGGCAGGGATTCTCCACCTTAATGTTTTACCACAGAACAAGCACAATTATCAACCAACACTAATATCATGAACCAGCACAGGGGGTCCCGGTCCCACCATCTCTAGAAATGAACACAGTGCTGTTGAAGCAGTGTTTAATATCAAAAGGGTGAAGGTGTTCTTGGTCACAAATCACGATGTGATCTTCAGCAACGACAGCTTCAGCAAAACCCAGGAATGAGTGAGTAAGCAGAGATGGAAGCCACGTGTTAAAGAGGCTCTTCAACTCTGAACAGAGCAGATGTAGTGATGGGAAGTGCAGAGCAGAAGGTAACAAAGGAAGGAGAAAGGACAGCATAAGCCTTGGCAAAAATCCAAGGACCAACAAGGGGTTGTAAAGGCAATGAGAAGCAGCTTGTCCACTCAGATCAGAGAACAGCACAGAGACCAGGAGCTGGTAATGGAGTCAGAGGGAAAAGACTATGTAGTTTCAGCTACAGCAGCAGAATTCCTATGTAACATAGGATGGAAGTACAGATTCCCTTCCCAGTATTTTATTTTATAAGCATCTAGCACAAGAGCATTCACAGTGCTGAACCAATAATTTTCAACAAGTTTCTGACTGATTAATAACACATTAACCTAAGGTGATTCATAAATCTGAAGTGACCTTTAAAACAGCAGCAAAAGTACTTTTGTGACAACTCTTAGAAAACTTAAAGCAGCCATGCTCTTGCTTTCTGAACAAGGTGCAAGTCCTGTGGATGTAAAACAAGGGCTTTCATTCAGTTCAGTCTGTACCTGCCTGGCATTGGTTTTACACTCAAACTCAAAAAACTGGAGTTATACCATAGGCATCAGTAACAGAACCAAACTGATCTTGTGGAAAATCTGACAGAAACACTCCTTCCCCTGCCCTTAAATTTCACCACTCTGGCTTTGACGATGATATGAGCTCCTGTAACAGGGTTGCAGTTGTGCCTTCACAGATGCTTGTGGAAAGGGAACAAAGTGTGAAGCACTCATTTTAGGAACAGGGTTAAGTCCAGATTCAGAGACTGTGACCTCCACATGAAGCACCAAAAAGGCATTACGTAGATTTTATTCATATAGCAGTCAGACTTTTAGGAGCTTTTTATTCCCTCCCACTCCAGCTATTTTTAGCTGAACTCTTTGTCCCCAGCGTGGCCAGACTCACCTAGCCAGATTAGTATTGAATGGAGGACAGCAATGGTCCCACAGAAATGTTCACCCAGTCGTTAATTATGCATTGAGACACAATTAAAAGCTCTTGCTGCCTTCTAGAGGACTTGGCTATAAGCAGAAGATAACCTTTTTAAATTTTGCTTTACACCTCTTTTATCCAAAGCTTCTCAATACCCTTGCACAACGTCAGCAGAATGAGCACTCCTCCTTTGTTAGCCAGCTGGGACACAAAGAACAGCCCACCTTCGACACTGAACTGTGAATCAGAGCACAAAAACATCACAGCTAAACAGAGCTCCATGCACTGGCCCAGCCAACCATGCTGTTCAACGTCCTGTCAGTCATCAGAAAAAATATGTAAAAAGCAAGGGAGAAACATTTGCACAAGTCACACTTGAGCAATAAATAGCCAGGCCTGGGGCTCCTCCAGTGCTACTGGTGGCCTATCTGCCCAGCACCTGGCTAGGCCGTCCTTCGCCGCACAACCTTCCCTTTGACTGATACAAATCACTCGGATGTGAGGGCAGCAGAAACAGGCCCACAGCAACTAATGCATCAAATCTTAAAGTAAAAATAAGAAAGCAAAAAAAATGTAATGTCAAAATACCATTCCAGTAACTTCCATGGTTAGACTTTGTACAGAAATGGATACCAGCACCTGCTGTCTCCTTGCCAAAGCTGAACGTGACAAAAGAGAGCAGACCTCCTATCAACTTATTCTGATAAACTGAAAGGCAACAATTTTTATTTTTTTTTTAACAAAGAGTATTAAGAAAATCCATAACACCAGATTAGGAGAATCACAATTGAATTGAAAACTCAAAGCTCAATAAATATGTCTCAGGTGGAAGGCCACATCAGCATGATAGAAGATTGTTTCTGTGCATTTGAACAGCGTGGGTCTGACTGGTCACTAGGCTAAAGGAAGACAGACAATGCTTGATTGACAGAGTTTTTCCATCTTTGCATCTCCAGGAATGTTACTTGACATATACGAGGACCCTGATACTCCTGATACCATGAGGACTAAGAGAACAAACCATAATAGTAAGCCAGGTTTGTAAATCCTTGGGATACCAGATGACTTATGCAGGAATATTACACTAAATTGTCTCTGAAATGGTGGCATACTGCTTTGGGGAAGGATCTCTTCAGTGTCCTCCCAGGAACAGAACTTTTGTTATTCTAAATTGCTCTAATTAGCAATCTTCAGAGCCCTGTGGCTATAGCCATTAGATTTCCAACACAGCAACAACATTCTCCAGGCAACAAGATAGTTACAAAATGTACCTTTCAAACTAGTTTGCAAAAAGCCATGGGAACGCAGAGTTCTCTTTCTAATCAGAGTAAGTATGACTCTGTATTTTCAGCCTAAGGAGAAACCAGGCAGAAAGTAGGTGTTAGACGTTTTCTCTTGGGAGAGATTTCTTAAAATGTTTGCATTAAAAATTATAAATTCTTAGCATACAGATTAACCATCTTAGTACTGCTCTAATTAAAAGAAAGTAGGGTTATCTTCCCCCCACACCCCAACCTGCATTTCAGGATTTAAAGTTTCTGGATTCAAGCAATGATTTAATCTTTACTGTCCTCTGTCTGAAACGGATCCAGGGTGTAGCTGATCCTCAGTCTCAATAATCCTTACAGAGGAAAACATTTTATTATTTTATACACAAGGATCAGTCCCTTAATTTTACACCAAACATCTTCCCACACTGGACTATGGAATACTATGGCTCAGTGGTCTTATCTGCAGTCTTTTCTAAAGGGCACAGGTATGAATACCCAATTTGTCTTCACTGCTATGTAGTTCAGCACCAGTCTTACAGAGAAATTAACATTTTTTAATATGATGTAGCTATTTCCTGGTTACTGGCCTGAAAGGTCACTGTTAGAATAGTTACAAAGATATTTTTTGGTATATTTTTTTTTTCACTTGCTCCCACCATAGCTCAGTATTTGGTTCTGATTAGGATGACATAAAACATATCTGATCAGAAATGATAAGATACACTTTTGCTTTTACCCTCAAAACATTAATAATCTAGTTCATGCTTGAAACACAAAGGTAATGGCATTCTCTTTGCTGGCTGAATATCAATAGACTGTATCTTAGCATTAGAAGACAGAACTGGATGGGTTGGGTTTTTTTTAGAGAAACAGAAATCCCTTATTTTTTCATTTAACTTTTCAAGTACAAATTTTGCATTTATGGCATTTTTCATCTCGAAGGATTACAAGTCTCTTTACTACAAGTGGAATGTTAATAACAAGAAAGAGACTTATCATTCAGTTGACATTTTGAATTTTCAAAACACCACAGAAATTCCCTGGTGCTCTCTAAACAACTGTCTTGTTACCCTTCATTTGCAGTTGTAGAAATGTGGAAATGAGGTTAAATAACTGCACAAGACCACAAAGTGCATCACTAGAGGAACCGAGACTTATATCCAAACTACCTGATTCCATCACTAGTCCTCACCAATTAAATGACATGTACACTTTTAACCACCTCAAGTTGAAAAGCACCAGCTGGTTAATGTTTTAAAATTCAGGATAAGCATTACTCCTCATCCAGTCATATTCAAACCTGGTGTTTATGTGAAGAGCAAAAGACAGCTGCTTGAGACAGAGAGGACTTCTCAAGAACAAAACTGTGCTTGCAGCTGAACATGCTGTGGCTGCCAACCAGGTCAAGCAACAGATGCCAAATACTCATTAGCTGAGTTTAAAAAAACCCAACCCACTAGGTGGCACTACGATTAAAACGGAGCAGACTGCAAGAGGGCAAAGCAGAACAAAGATTCAAAAAGCTTTTTTCTCATGTTGGTCAAAGTGAGACAATACTTACAGCCACCATCAGTCACGATGCAAACCAGCTCCATGTAAACTTGCCTGTTCTTATTGTGTGCTGCATATGCTGTTTAGTCAGGACCCGGCAGGATCTGTGCTGGGTGCGGGTTTTTCTTGACAGATGTTCAAGTTGAGAAAATCACAACAAAATTTTCACTGGGAAGTACCTTGAAAATCTGCTTGCAGAAGGCCTATGAACTGTCATCTGGGGTAAACTGAGTCCAAATACGAGGAGGAACTTGTTTCAGAAATCTGAGTAAAAACATCCTGGACTCAAATTATTAATGAGACATGCTGATAATGGGATCTTCTCTACATTTTATCAGTGCTGTGATTTTATGATCCATTATTAATCAAGCACAACTTCCAAAGATAGTAGACAGCAGAGAATGCAGAAAGGCTGAAATAAGAAGCAACGTGCTGAGGGTGTCAGGGACAAACAACAGACAAAAAAAGATGAGGCAGACAGACTGCTTGTCTAGGTTTTGTAGGGAGTCAATAATTTTTCCAGGAAATTTTAAAAAGCTCCACTTATCTTCTCTGTCTCATTTCTTCATGGCTTCCTGTGGGTATTGTCCTTTATGGCTATTCCTACTTTTTCAGCTTGTTCTCTTTGATCCCTCCTCAGCATTATCAGCATCTTTAACTCAATTCCTCAACTACTTCTTTCAGTATTTCTGAGGACGAAGCTTGGAATTTTTGGCTTAGCGACTTTCCAGAACACAGATACTGACAGCACTACAGCAACTCCATGTATGGACAGCACGTGACACATAGCCCTTTGCTGTGCTGTGTTCTGTATAGGCAAGCTGCTGGACTGTACCAGTGTCACATCACAAAACAGCGATCACCAAAGTATAAAAACCACAGACTACAAAACCATTTGGTTCTTATCTTAGAGCTGTTGCCTGTTGTCACCCAAGAGGATTTATTGGTATGCTTCTAGCTCTTCCAAATCTTCTCACAGGAGGAGAAATCCACAGTCATGTAACTGCGAGACAGTGAGACTCCTTGGCATGTAACAGTCCTCATGGCATGAGGCCACTGGCCTCATTACACCATTTATCCTCCTTTCTGCAGAGGCCACAAAGCAACACATCACCGACAAGCCAATCTAACAAATAAAGGCCACGCTCAAAACAGCACACTCTGCCAAAGTCTGAACTTCGCAAGGCCCTGACTTCTGCAGGATTCTCAGGCAGCAAGCCAGAAATGTCTCCCGCAGCTTCTCTTTTGGTAATACTTTAATGACACGTTAGATTATAGAACAGCTACTGTATTTGCATTATGGAATCAGCATCTTCTCCATCTTTCAGATTTTGTTTGTAAAGCGCCCGAACTCATGCAGAAGCTAGGGTAGCAGCTGCTGTTCAAAGCACCTGTGAACAACCTTCACTTGGGGACTGTACAATAAATGCAAGACCTGGATTTTTCCCCTTTTTAACAGGGTAATGAAAAACTAATCGACAACACTGCTGAAGTTAGTAAGTGATCCTCCAAGTACCACTGAGCAGGGTTTCCATAAACTCCAGTTACAACAGGACACTTGCACAAGCAAGTGGCCAAATTTGAAAGCAGTGGATTAGCAAGGCCATCCCTTTTAATGAAAGGTCTGTATTTTAAATCACAATCATTATTTTTAAGAAATAAAAAATAAAAATTGAGCTGCAAGTTTCAATTTCCAACTTTTTTTGGTCAGAACTCGCAGAGGAAAAGGTGAGATCCTTGGACTGCACCACCAGCATCCACCAACCCGCCTCCAGCTTGCCCTGACCAGTTTTGTCAGGGACATACCGACGCCTGACCTTAGCCAGTGCCCCGCTGACTCCCGCAGGCCCTCGCTCCTGACGTTCCGCTTTAACGCCCCGCGGAGAGGCAGCGAGACCCCGCCACGCCCCGCAGCCCGGGCAAACACAGCCCCTCGCCCGCGGGCTCCCTCACAAGACAAAATGCCCCCCACCTCCGCGCGCGCCCCGCCCCTCGCCCGCAGCCCCGCCCGCCGCGTCACCTTCCGCCCAGGGGTGGGGCGAGGAGAGCGCTGCTCGCGGGAGCTCCCTGCGGCGCCCCGGAAGGGCTGCGGGCTACACCCCTCCGCCCCCGCAGGCATCTCCGGTTTGGCCCGAGGATTGGTCCTTGGCCGCGTCGCTCTTGGCCTGCCCCCTCGCTGATTGGCGGCGGCCTCTCAGAGGCGCGGGGAGGCGGGCTGACGCGGTCGCGGGGCAGGAAGGCGCTATGGCGGCGGTGGCTCAGTGCGTGCGAGCCGCGCTGCGCCCGCGGTACCCGCTGCTGAGTTTCTCCCTGAGGTGAGGGTCGTGCCGCGCCGCGCCGCCTGGCCTAGGGCGGGCTCGCCGGGGCGGGTCGGCATCCGGGTCCGCGCTCGCCGCCTCGCCGTCGCTCCGCCGGGCCGAGAGGAGAGCGGGGCCCAGCCCCGCCGCGCTCAGCTGCTTCCTCCCCCGAGCCCCGGCCCTCCGGCGCTGTGCCGGGGAGCCCCCTCCTACAGCCGGGACCGGCTGGTGCTGGCCCCCCATCCTCTGCGGCCCTTTGCTGTCTTCTCTTACGCTCCCCCGGGAGAGCGGCCCGGCCAGGGATTGCAGGGCCCGGTCTTAACTCTGAAAGCCTCCGCGCCTGAAGCCTTGATGTGGCGTGCAGGGATCCGCGGCCTTTTGTCGTTGGGGCACTGACACACACACACACACACCCCGCCTCGTCTGCCAACCGGTTTGCTCAGGTAGCTCAGCAGGTTCAGCATAAGAAACGTTAAAAAGGGATAAACAGCTATCTTCAGGGAGACCTGCTCTGGACGTGCTGTTTGCAATGTAGCAGTGAGATACAGCAGCAGTGACACAGGGTGTTTTTCTGTTGCTCTCTAGCATTCAGCAGCAAACCACTCTTCTCCTTAGTGTGCTTTCTGGGAGACTGTTGAAAATGATGGCATCACATAGACCGGATTTGCTTCCTCATAGAGTACTGTGTTGAAAATGAGGTCATATTCCCCTTAAAAGTGCTGCAACTTTATAAACTTAATATAATGGACACTTAAAAACTGTGGCCCAATGGTTGTTATCTTGCAGCAAAGTTATTTTTAGTGGCAGTTTAGGTGGGCTAAATTCAGGTACTTCTGATGAAAGATTCTGTATTTTTCACAAAACTAGAATTGTATTAATTTCTGCTTTAATGTGAAAATTTCCAGTATGTGCAGAAAATACTAATATCTGAAAAAGTAAGCAACTGGTTAATACTGTCCACAATGTTTTTGCCTTAGGACTTCTCCACGACTGCTTTGTGTGGCAACACAACAGAAAAATACTGGCCAGAACTTGGAAGAGGACCAGAGTCAGAGCCAAAATGAGCAGAAGGTTGAACCCAGCTCTGCTGAAAAAATGTTAACTGAAGAAAAGGTCAAACTGGAAGAACAACTAAAAGAAGTTACTGTAAGTGTCTTTTGACCATCAGGTTGCATGCCTTAAAAAACACACACCTAAGAGTGTTCATTACAGGTTCTCGGGGTACAATCTAGATACAGTTGTGTGACTGCTGATTAGTTGTCGAATAAAAACCTGCAACTCAACAATTTCTTTAAAATTAGTAGATGTACTACGGGACCTGGGATGTATCCCTGGTTCAAAATTAAGATTTTTGATTATTTCTTTGCAATTTCTGGATGGAATTGGACCTTCACCAGCCTGAAAATTTGTTACCGAGTTTTGCTGACTTCAGTTTACTTAAGTTTTGCTCAGTTGAGAGAGATTTTTTGGAAGCCCGTGGAAGGGTTTGAGTGTCTTTGATGTGTCTATTTGCATGTGCTGAGAGTAGGCTTTCTGAAAACAACTGCTGACTTTTCAAAGGTCAGGGTTAATGATGCTTAGCTTTCATATAATAGTGTACTTATTATATACTCAGGAAGTGGAAGTTTCAAACCTGCTGTGTTGTGGAGCCTTTCAAACACACATTGGAAGCGTCACTTTCCTTCTCTCTAGCCTAATGTATCTTGTGGTCTCTCCTGTGTGTGACTCAAGCAGAGGGTGAAGGATGTCCTGAGAGCTGGGAAGTGTGGATTAAACAAAGGTGGTGCTTTTCTGGATGAGTACTTTATATGAAATGTCTTTCTAGACCATTTGAGACTTTGAGAGGTAGCCCAGAACCTTCTATAGAAGCAGCACCTATGGATCATAAGTGGATTGAGTTTCCTTTCTGTTGCCCTTCCCAAAGCACTGAAGGACAAAGCTGAGATGACATTTAACATCTCTGCTGACAGCATTTGCCACTGGCTACCTAACGTGGCTCTTCAGTCAACTTGTTGACTATTTTTACTCTGTTTTGAGATTCTTGACTAGCACGTGAAGGTCAGGCCTATTCAGAATGGAAGCCCAGTGTGGAGTTCTGGGTTAGGTGCTGAAGCACTCAACCCCAAGTGGCTAAATTTATTGAATTTCATTCTTAGTACATCTGCTGCTAGGTGGCTGTATCGCTAGGAATAGACCAAAACTTAACCTGAACAACAGAGGAGTTAGACTTCATAGTCTGAAAAAACCTGGAGGATGCTCTGTGGTATGTATGGAGAGGGAAGAGATGGTTTGATAGTCCTGGCTGGGTTGAATCTCGTTTACCATAGTGCCAAAATACCTTACACCACATCAGAAAAAGCAGAAGTCTTTGATTCAAAATACTTGATATATTCATGGAGTTAAAAACTTCTTCCAGCTGATATGCTGACAAATACCGAGAGTTTGGAAACTGATTTTACTTCCTTTCTATCCCTTCTGTCTGCACTAAAGTGAAGCAGACATCTGCCTTGGTAGGAGGGATGCTGTGATAATTGGCATGTTGTCTTTAGATTCCTCTTTAGATGTTTGGTTTAGGCTATGTAACTGTTTAAAATGGTTTTTACTGAATATGCTGGTTTGAATTATTGTCAACTGCCCAACCACTGGGAATGAAATCTCTTCTCTTACTGATTTTTCTTCTTTAGGACAAGTACAAGCGTGCCTTGGCAGATGCAGAAAACGTGAGGCAAAGAAGCCAGAAACTGGTAGAAGAGGCAAAGTTATACGGTCAGTGGAGGCTCCTTTTGTGTACACTCCTAACACCCAGGAAATGCAAAGCCTGGAAAATGGAGCTGACTGGCCCGCAGCTTGGACGAGTTGCACTTCCCAGGGATTCTGACTGCCTGGTTAAAAAATATATTTGAGGCAGAGAGGTTTGAACAGATCCTGTACTTTGCATCAGAATTGTGATCATCTTGGTAGACAAGGAGGAGCCTTAAACTGCTAGTCAACAACTTGAAATTGTTGTTAGATTTGGTATCTGATTTCCTATGATATGTACTGCACTGGTAGACTGGGCAGATTTTTCCAGCAAGGTTTGCAGCCTGAAATTTGCCTTTTTCATGCACTTGGCTCTTGGAACTGACTGCAGAGAACTGAACCAAGAGCATGGAACACCATGTGTTCACATTTTTTGTTGGTGGTGTTTGTTTTGGGTTTTATTCTTTTTGGTTTTTGGGTTTTTTTTTTTTGTCTGGTTTTTTTTATTATTTTGCCTTTTATATTTGAGTAGCTTTCCTGTTCTGTTGAAGGCCATCAGGCAGGCAGAATCTTTTCAGTGGTAGGAATGTACAATCACTAGCTAGGAGGAGCGCTAGAAACACATCTTTTTTCAAGAACCAGGTTACTGACATCTGATCTGTCTCTTTGACAGTTCAAACACCAATCTGTAAACCAGAAGTGCTGCAGCAGGAGAGTGTTGTTGACTGTCACTCTGGCATGAATGCTGTGTCAGCCGTTTCTGCCACGCTATACACAGCTGTGTAGCTTAATCCTGAATGTGGAAGTTTTGATTTCTGAACAGAGGGTCTTCAGTTAGTGTGTACTGTGAGAGAGCATTTCTCAGTTATGCAGTATTCTTCTGCCATTCTCATGGGTGTTTGAACGCTTCATCCTGAAGCTGATTTTCAATAAGCATTGTTTCAAATGTAGTGCAGAAGGACTGAGTGATGCCTGAGCTGAGACAGTGCAATAGAAAGAAGTATTCAAATAAAATTTCTCGTGAAAACTAAATAACAGGTAACCTGCATCATTGTAAGTTTTATCATTTGTATCTGACTGCTTTTTCAGTTGAAGGAACAGAAACTAATTCTGAGACTTGCATAAATCCACAGAGATGCAGCACGTATTTGCAGAGGTAACTTATGCAAAAAACCCAAACCAAAACAAAGCACTTTCTGCAGAGTTTGGTTACTTGCTTTGATCCAGATCACTAGACAACTGGTTAAACACTTCAGCCCTAACCACAGTTTTAATTTAAAACATTGATTCATTTGTTCATGTTTTTTGAACTAAGTGGACACTGTGAGTTGCTGTTCCACGAAGAGCTGGAGTCTCTGTACAGAGTTGTGCAGTTAACATGACCCTTTCCTGAGAACTTGCTGATCCCTACTTGCAAGATGCTTCCATAGTGTGTGTTTGTTTGTTCGTTTGTTTCAGCTGAAGACTTGGCCTCTGGTAACACTCATATCACTTCTTCATAAGAACAACAGTACATCTAAAATGTGAACTAGAATTAAAAAGGCTGTCTGGGGCTGAAAAAAGAAAAAAAAAAAAAGGCTATCAAGCTGCAGTGCAGTTTATCATTGGCTTACCTCTGTGTAGAAATGTGTTATTCTATTGAATTGTTTTGATTTTTCATGCTTTCTACAGACAGTTTGCCTTAAGTGAGTTTAGTCCAGATTCTTTTAGTGTGAGACAGAGAACAGCAGTTTGTATTGGGAGGGAGAGGTGTGCGTTGTTCTCATTCAAGGAAGAACCCCTGTTCATCTCTTGGACTCCTCATCAGTCTGACTCCGTGCTTTCTACTCTGCAGGTCTTTTTAGCACATCAGATTAAAATGTTGGAATAGATCAACATGAGGCTTTGAAGTTTACATGAATTGTGGGATGAGAGAAACATGAGGGAAGTCCATTAAGCCAGCTGAAGGTTTTGGTGACTTCGATCAAAATTTTAACTGTTAATGTCAGGTCTTCAGCATAGCTCTGGCTGTTTTATGTATTAAGTTGAAATAATACTTTTTTTTCTATAGAACTAGAGGAGGTGCTGTGGATTCAAGGTACCTGTAATAGTTCTGTTTCATCAAGTAAAATTGACAAGGGCATTTTACCCCAAATGTTTACAGCATGATGTATTGTTAAAAGGTTATTGCTGGGGGTTTTAGGGTTGCTGATGTTTGGTTCGTTGGGGTTTTTTTAACGCTTGTTTCCTTTGATGGACTGATCCCATTTCCTTCTTTTTTATTTCTTTTTAGGGATTCAGAGCTTCTGTAAGGATTTACTAGAAGTTGCAGACATTTTGGAGAAAGCAACAGAAAGCGTTCCAAAAGAAGAAATTAAGGATGAAAATCCTCACTTGAAGAGCTTATATGAAGGTCTTGTTATGACAGAAGTACAGATTCAGAAAGTGTTTAAAAAACATGGCCTGCTCAGACTGAATCCTGTGGGAGCCAAGTTCGATCCGTACGAACACGAAGCGTTGTTCCACGCTCCCATGGAAGGGAAGGAGCCTGGCACTATTGCCTTAGTATCCAAGATCGGCTATAAGCTGCACGGGCGCACGCTGCGGCCTGCCCTGGTGGGCGTTGTGAAAGAGGCTTAGCTGCTTGAGCTGAGAATTTAAAATGCCATACAACTATTAAACAACTGGATTGGTTTTCTCTTTCTCCATGCTTTCCTCATTCCTCTGCCCCAGAGAGGTTCAGATGAATTGGTTAAGGTCTCCCAGTAAAAATGAAGCAACTGATGAAATTCTGCTTAGTGGCCTTTAGCATCACTGTTCTGGAAGCTCTCTTCTTAAGTGTGAAATACAGGAGCCATTAAGCCTGCCAGTGCTTTAGACTAGATCACATTTTTTACAATTATTGCTTCCCAAAGTACATTAAATTGAAAGGAATGAATTTTGCAATCTCACGTTTATCACTATGCGCAGATTGAAAATCCAAATAGTGGTTCAAACTCTTCCTTCTGTGCTGTGGAATCTAACATTGCAGAAGTGGGTGAAGTGGTACAAATAACCATTTTCTGTGAGCACCCATCAGCTTTTACTCACTGATGTGATAAACACCCTTTTTAGTCAAAAATAATCTCAACAACCAAAAGTGAAATCTTTGTGAATTTTGACCTGTAAATAAAAGACAGTAGAGAGTAGATGTCTTTTGTAATTGTTCAACCCTTTTTGTTCTGACTAATGTTGACTCAAGAAAACCATCTAATACTTGTATGGCATTGAAAAACCAAGAGAACTTATCCTATCTCTGGATTTTTAATTTAATATTGTATAAATTGGTTTAAACAATTTTGATAGTCTTGTAACTTTCAAGCTTTACAATCAGTTTGTTATGCAAACTGTAGTTACAACCCTGCTGAAAGCCAGAGTACCCAAAGAAGCAAGTAGGTGAGACTTTGGTATATACTTTAGTTACGTAAGTAATTGCATGTAAGTGGCTCACACAAAAATGTGGACTTAGTTTCATCTTTATTTCTTGCATTTACTCAGCTCGGATCTCAAGTTGCAACAGAACCCTTCCCCCAGACAGCTCCTGCCATGTCTAACTCCCCTGCTGCTCCCAGCCCTGCAGAATCAGGCTAAAATACAGTATGTGATTAACTGAATGCATTGTCCTGCATTTGTCTGGTCACCTGGATAGGAGTGGAGGGACAGCTTCTTCCCTAGTAGATTTAAAATTTTTGTCCCCCTGCCTCACACAAGCTCTTTTGGACTGCCTTACTTCATTCAGGGTGTTCCTAAACACAAGTTACTGTTCAGTGTTCAGCACAAGACCCAGCTCAGTATCTTTAAAGCTGATAACAGAGTATCTCATTTAAGCAGTTCCTTTTCCTTGGCCTGCCCTTTCAGAGAGGCTTTCAGCATGGCAAGCCTCAGGCCTTCCCAAGAGCTCAGATCACCTGCACTCTCTCATACAACAGTAAGCACTGAAGAAATAACAGAGAGAGGTAGTTCTGAAATTTAAGCATTAAGAGCAGCCAACAAAGCTACCACCAGTATCTCTGGTTTAGCTATTTCATAAAGACCCCTTCTCCACCCATCATCATTTACCTAAAATGCATCTCCCTTTGTTAGTGCAAGGACTGAAGCCATTTTCCTCATTTTCCTACAGGACCATTGAATCAATAAGGGAAAGAAACTTTAATACAAGTTTATTTACCAATATACAATGCAGAAACCTAGTAAAATGCTGAGTGTGCACAACATCAGTTAGGTTTTACATGATTTCAGCACAGGCATTTGTGTGTCTGGCACAGCTACACCAGTACACTATTCAAATGAGTGCAACATTCCCTTTAAGGAAGAAGCTGATGAGCTGAACCTGCTCAACAGGTACCTTCCTTCACAGTATTTAATGTGTCATCACTTAAGAGCAACAGGGGCACATGCAAAAAACATTTTGCAAGAAGAAATAGTAAACCGAGTAATGAAGTCTGTTACAGTTGCAAAGAAATCTGATGCAGCCACCAGAGAGGAGAATAATGGCAGAGTGCTTAGTTTCTGTGATTTACAAGGCAGTTTATGGTCAGAGCCTGGTGCAAACCCCGAACGCCGTTGTCTGCTTGCTGGGACTGCAGCGGAACGCAGGGCAGGAGGGTGACGAGTCCTCCCCTGCTGCCTAGTACACACGGAATGGAGGTTAATGCTCCCTTCTTACCTAGGGAGCAGATATTACTGTAAAGCATCACTGGGACTGGACTGATTGAAGTAAACATACAGCATTAAAACAGACTTACTGCTGCTTCTATCGGCAGCAGCAGATCGGTATTTTGAACAGCTTATGGAGCATCACTTTTTCATAGTATCTGCCCTAACAGCACTAATGTAAGCCTATCATTAGTAATAGCTTTAATTAGAAAAGTCAGGAGCATTAAGCATATAAAACACCTTTTCATTAGCAATGTGAAGGCTAGGTTATTTGTACAGTACAGGAAGCACTTCCAGATCAACACAAGATACAAGTTGAAGAGCTCTTTGCCATGTTTTTTCTCAGCCCCTTCACCACAGAAGAGAAGCAGCACAGCTCTAAGTTGCTGGATTAACATAACTGCATCTCGTCTTGAACAAACAGAAAAACAGCAGCTCATAACAAAGGAATGCTTAGACTAAATCAGTTCCATGTGAAAATATGGAACAGCAGCATCCTCTAGTGCAAGTCACCTTTAAAATTAAAAGTATAGCTGACAATGAGACATTGCTTCTAGGGAAGCCCTTTCCAAGGGACTAGTATTTGCTAAAGCAAACATTTACCACCTTGAATTTGCTTGCAAGTATAAAATAAATATTGATATCCATATTTCATACATTAAAAATACTTTATTTTACATTCATTTTGATGTTCAATAAGTTACTTCTAGCACCAAAGAAACATTTTAGAGGGGCTGAGGAATTAAGAAACTACAAAGTGTAAATGCAGAGTTCACTTCAACATTTAAATGACTCATTGGTGCCCAGATTTTTTTTTTTTTAATTATTATTTTTTTTAGAGTTATTGTACAGATGGGCTTTAGGCTATTGCTTTAGTTAGAGATGTGCCAAAACAGTGCAGAAATATAAAAATCATAGGATTTGAGAAAAAAAATAATTTAAAAAAACCCCCGCAATTATTTTAAACTCCCAGCTACACGCAGAGTTGAGGCTTCAGAACACTATCAGTAATGGTGTGTTATGGCAGTCGGGTAACAAGTCACAGGAAGAACCAAATTGCATAACCAGACCACTAGAAAGGAAGGCTGACCTCCCTTTCCTGTGGGGCAGGACAGAAAATAACCAAGGGTTTATACCTTACGAACTTGTGGGCTGTTTGTACATGCACACAAGGTGGAGGTGGTTCTTAAAGCACATTACAGTTAGCTCCACTGCTGCCACGGAGAGACAGTTTTGTCTGAAGTATTCCACAACAAGCTACTTATGGGTGAGCCAAACGAAGTATTACACCCGAGAGGACATAGCCCTTACCTTTTCTGAAGCGACATAACATCACAAGCTCAAAAGAAAAAGGCACTAGAGTTTTGGGGGTTTCTTTCTTCCTTAGAAATGCTGGCTTTGTAATTTTACCCCTTTCATTCTAAACTCACTGGTAACACTATTTTGGTAATGCTGGATACATCAACTAAAACTCAGTTTTGATCTGTATACCTCTGCCAAGCTGCAAAATTAATACTGGTTTAAGATTTTGTGGTACCCTCACGGACATGCTTGCACACGTTCTGAAGCCAGTCGAGTTCCACGTTTTGGCCCACCAGCACTCCACAAGACCTGCCCACCTGGCCACCAGTCACAGCTCCCCGCTCTGGACACAACCAGTAGAGAGGCTTAGGCACAAGTAACACTGTGCTGTCTTCCACAGGGCAAGCACCATTTTTTAATCCATCTGGTTAAATACCAGCATGGGAATTTAAGGATTAAACAAGCATAAAAATCCTTTTCTAGTCCCCCTTCAGCATCTTCCCCTGAATCAACAGCTCTCGCTAACGCAGTGTGGTGGAACTGGCGTTGCTGTCCCAAGCCACCGTGTGACGTGGGCAGCTGGTGCCTGTCACAGGCACGCGGTTGAGGCGTCAGCTCTCCAGGTGCCCTGTTGCGACCGCAGCGGGCTGGCTTCACAGGTAGGTCTGCTGCCACGGCAGCAATTGCAGCGGCGGCGCGCCTAGCCCAGTACGTCCCGAGGTACGTGCAGCAAGAGCCCCATGATGGCTCCATCTCCAGCTCCGTACTTTAGGAGCACGTGAGCTGCGCGTTTTTACCTCATCTCTATCACTCCTCACTTTTGTTTCTGAAAACCAACCTCGGCGATCGCTCTCCATCAGAGAATCTCACTCCCTTTCCCTGTCCATCCCAGCCAAATTCAGGAGGAGGCAGCTACGCCTCCTCAGAACATGAACAGATACCAAAGAAGAAGTAGGTTCCCCCATCAAGAAGAAATGGTGATTTTGCTGACTAAGGCTCTCAACCACTGGCAGACAACTTGCCACCCAAATCAGCCCCTTCACAGTAGTGCTGATCCCTCCTCCAGAACAAAGCACCACAGCTGCCCTGTAATGTCACTTTGCTACTAATTAGTTAACATCAAAACTTCAGTGGGTTCTGTTCCAGCACAAACTCAAGCCAAAGCTATGTCCAGCTGGGTGGGGAGGTAACTCTTCAAGAGCTCTTTCCACAGCACAAGTACCTGGAGGCATCTCATCTACCACGTTTCTTTCCTTCCACTCCCTGCCACTGCTCATCCCAGCTGGGTCCTCTACAGAAACTCTCACCCCACTATCCCAGCCCCTTGGCTGTAGTTACTGAGGAGAATGTTCTGAAAGCTCAGCATTTGTCACAAAAACCCTGGCTCACTGTGCTCCTGAGCTCAGGACATTTGTAAGCACTTGGCTGACAACGTTATGCCAAAAAGAAAGGGGGGGGGGAGAAAAGAAAGGAGAAAGAAGGAAGGAGAAAGAAGGAAGAAGAAAAAAAAAAAAAAAGAAAAAAAGAAAGAAAAAGTTTCCAGCAACTGAAACTATCCCACCTGCAAAGAAAAGCAAGGATTACACTGATGCTCATTTGCCCAATAGCAAGGAGTAAAGTAACTACTCTGGGACTACTGGACTGGCGCAAGTTCACGCAACAGAAACCTGTTCTAATAATGTACCCAAAGCGGTGAAATCCAATGTAGAAGTTTCACAATTCGCTATTTTCCATGATCCAAAGCAAAAGTCTATTTAAGCCATGGACCAGGAATACCACAGGGGGTTGCGTATTTTGCTTTTTTTGTTTGTTTGTTTTTAAGTGACAATTTTTCTATCTTTGGGGAGGGAAGGGAAGAAAATAACGGAGTCCTTGAGGCTGTAATGGGCCTCTGCTGTGTTTTTTCACATCAGCTGAGTTTCATGAAGCATCCCTGGATATCCAACCACTTTCTGTTAGAAAGTTTAAAATCCTTTTCTTCAGTACCTTATCTAAGTAACTGGGAAGGCGACTCTTTGAGGGAATTCCTTGTCTTTTTTGGAGGTGGTCTTTAATGATTATGGTTTTTACAGTCACGTAACGCGCAGGACTCAGATTTAGAGAGCTGCAGAGCACCTTTTCCCTGTCCGATAAGAGTTCAAAGCCAGGCAGATTTTCAATGGCAGCAAATTCACCTTCTTTACCATCCTCCTTCCCTCTCTTGGAACTAGCTATGTTTTTGTTCTCCTTCCTCTTCTCCCGCTTATGCCGGGCTGCCTCGTATTCTGCCGACTCTTCCATTTTGGTGATTCCGTTTCGACGATACCGCTGCAGCTCCCGAATCTTTGCTCGAAGTATCCTCTCCTTGTGCATGTTCTCAAAGAAATCTTCAAACTCCTTACAAGACATGAACTGGTACAGAGGCCTCAATTTCAGCCTCAACTCCTTCTCTTCTTTTGTGATCTTTCGTTTGGGAGCTTTCTCCTTGTCCTTTTTATCCTTCCCCAGAAAGGCCGGTACCAAGTTGTAGTCTCGTGCGATGTTCTTCCGCCGTTGCCTCTCCTTCAGTTTCCTTACGTACATGTCTACGTGAGCTCTTTTTAACTCTATTTCCACATCATCATCGTCATAGTTCACCGAGAGGCCGCTGATCAGGGTCTCCGCGTCTTGATCGTATTCGATCTCGTAGTCGTCCCGCAGCGGCATGTAGCCCAGCTGCTGCTGTTCGGCCACCGAGATATCCAGTGGCGGCAGCGGCGTGGTCAAGCTAGGAGAGAGCGGGCCGCCGCTGGGGCACGTGTGATCCGTCACTCTGTTGGGGATGGTGTCGGGGATGCAGGCTTTCCCCAGATTGCCGTGGATATACATGCTCACGTAGTGTTCCATCACCTCCTGAGGCGTTCGGGACGCTCCCACGTGAGCGGCCATGTCCTCCTAAATGGAAAATAAGGAGGGGCGATAAAATGATTCCCGTAACATCTCCAGCATAATGTGCACTCGGGTAAGAGCATGAGTTCTTCTTCCCTGCTCCTCAAAAGCCAACTCACAATATCGAAACTTTTCTAGAATTACTGAAATGATCTTTCCATCAGAGGTAAATACTTACCTGGACCTGAGAATGCACAAGTGCACATGGGCACGTAAGCCACGAGAACAGCACCAGAAACACCCCTCAGGCAGCCTGCATCAGAGCCTCTAAGTACAGCAACACCATCGAGACACTGGATCCATGTGGCAATTCCTCACTCTCTCTTTAAAGAAGTTAGCTTGCCATCACCAGGAAGGTTTGCAAGTCCCAAGCCAGCACTGACATCACTACGTTGTTTGGATTTTACTCATTTATAAAGAGCAATATTGTCTTAGAGCAATATAAAGGTAGTACTGACAGTAAGACAGTACTTCCTCTTTTCACACATTGTAGAGCAAGCTACAATGATCATAACCTTTCAGATATTTTTTTTAAAAGCCTTTATGTTTAAATGAAACAAAATATAATCAAGTAACAATGAGTGAATCGAAGTACGATGCCTTTTACTGCTATTTTTTAAACCTGAGCCTGGCCACATACTGACGCAGAAGGCGAGCAGACATTTACAGCTGGGACATACAGAAGGCAAAGACCAAACGCTGGGAAGAGGGCACAAGATCTGTGGCACAAACAGGCTGGGGGTGTGTGTGTGTGTGTGGGTGGAGGGGCACGTGTGGGAACTTTAGGCAGCGACAGGTCCGAGAAGCCTGAAGCGCCCCTTTCCCGGCAGCTCTCCCGCAGGCGGCCGCCCTTCCGGCCGGGAGCCGCTCGCACCTGCCAGCCAGGGAGGCCGCCATCTCCGCGGCGCGCCGGGGGGTCTGCGGCGCAGGATGCGCTGCGGGTCCTCCCGCCGGGACAGCGCGCGGCCCCCGCTGCCCCCAGGCCCGCCGCCTCACGCGGCCCCGCCGCCAGCAGGGACGAGGCGGCCGCGGCACGGGGAGCTCCCGCCACAGGACAGCAGCCCGACGCGGCCTGAGGGGCGCCGCTGCCCCGCCGGGCGCCGCTGCCTCGCTGTCAGGCGGCCCGCCCCGCGTCCCGCCGCCCTTACCCAGTTGCCGAAGCCGAACTGCTCGATAGCGTCCAGCAGCAGCTGCTCCTCCCGGCTGCTCCAGCCGCCTTCGGCCTCGGCGCCCCAGAGGGTGAAGCGGCCGCCGTCGACGAGCTGATAGCCGTGCCATCGGCGGTGCGGGCCGATCTCGGCGCCCGCCGAGAAGCAGTCGGGGCAGAGCTCGATGTCGGCGCACTCGGTGCAGCGGAAGCGCAAGGAGCTCACCTCGGCCAGACAGTACACGCAGTACTTCTTCCCCAATTCCGCCATCTTACCCCGCCCGCCGACGGGCCGCGCGCACGCGCCGGCACGCCCCCGCACCGGCACCGCCAATGGCAGCGCGCCCGGCGGGCGGAGACCCGCGAGGAACGGCCAATGGGCGCTGAGGGCCCGGCCCCCCTCTCGGACCCCCTGCCAATGGGGACGATGCGCCTGGGCGCGGGGGGTATTAAAAAGAACGAGACGCTAGGATTGGCCGAGCGAGATCCTTCTTCCTTTCCTGCGACCAATCGGAGGGACGACCCCGAGTAACCCCGCCGCTGAGTGGCGGTCCGAGGCGAGGGGGCGCGGCCGAGCCGGCTCCACGGAGAGAGGGGCGGGGCCGGCCGCTGGCCGGCCGAGCAGAGTCCCGTTGCCCGGGCAACGAGAGAAGCGGAGAGCAGCCCGGCCATGGAGGCGGCGCCGGGAGGACCGGAGCCGGAGCGCCCCGAGGGGCGGACAGGGCCCGAGAATCTCAGCCCGGATGCCACGAAGGAATCACCGGAACCCGAGGTGTTAGATGGGCCCGGGGAGTCCTCGGAACCGAGGCCAGAGGTCCCGCTGGGGCCGAGACCTGAGGGGCCAGAAGAGTCGGAGCCCTGCGAGCCAGAGAAGCTGAGGCTGGAGGAGACGGCGCCTCCGGGGCCGGAGCCCTGCGAACCAGAGAAGGTGGGGCTGGAGGAGCCGTCAGAGCCGGTGGTCGCGGAGGGACCGCCGGGGCACTGGGAGCCGTCGGACCCGGGCTTCCCCGTGCCCACGCCAGCAGCCGGAGGTACCGAGGAGGAGGCGAGAGGCCGGGACGGTGCAGCTGACGAGGCGCCTCCCGCTGCGCGGGCTGAAGAGGTCCCGAGGCCCCCGGCGCCGGCCGTCCCCGAGCTGAGGAGCAGCGAAGCGGCCGGCGAGGCGCCCGAGGAGCAGGACGTCGCGGAGGAGGACGAGGAGGAGCGTCGGGAGCGGGCGGCACTCCTGGAGGAGCACTGCGGGCTGGCGGGCGAGCGGGAGCGGCTGCAGCAGGCCAGCGCCCGCCTCCAGATGCGCCTGGGCGAGCTGCTGCGGCTGGGCCGGGGCGAGAGGCGGCGGCGGGCGGCGCTGGGCGCGGACGGGCCGCAGCTGTACGCCCAGCGCCTCCTGCAGCTGCAGGAGCTGCGGCAGCAGCGGGAGCGGGCGGCCGCTGCCAGCCAGGAGCGGGTGGCCGCCCGCCGGCGGGACGTGGAGGAGCGGCAGGCCCGGGCCCAGGCCGAGTGGGCCGCCTTCCAGACCCGCAAGAAGGCGGTGGCCGTCTCCAGCTTCGGCCGGTGGCCGGGCGGCGGGGAGGCGGCAGCGGTGGATCGCATCCAGGCCAGGGAATGGGACAAAGAACAACAAGTGCGCGAGGTGAGGCCCGTCTGGGGCTGCTGTCTGGTCCGTCCCATCGCGATCCCTCACCTCTTGTCAAAAAGGTTTCTGAAGAGGCCAGCGCGTTCCTCTTCTGACAGACAGACAGAGCACTGCCTTCCCCTAACATCTACTGCTCGCTATTAAACAAAGCATGTACAATGCTTCCTCCTCTGAGGCTTTATGTTTGTTATGACTTGTTTTAAACAGAGCAGAGCAAGGATTAAAGAAATAAAGTAATTCTTTTCTTTCTACTCCTCTAGGCACGTGTGGAAAACATCAGGCTGAAGCATGAAATCCAAAACCTTGAAACCATTTTGAAAGCACAGGAAGAACAGGTGGAGAGTCAACACTTCATGGACTTTGAGCATGTGAAGAAAGAGAATCAAACATACACCAAGAGGATTGACAACCTCAGTGATGAAATCCTGAAGCTGAAAAAGAAGGTATCGAACACAGTACATATCCTCAGCCACTTCAGGGAAAAACTGCAGTTTGTGGAAGCTGAAACCCAGTGCAGAAAGGCTGAACTAATGGATATTGAGACTGTCTTGTCACATAAGAGAGACATTCTGACCAAAACAAAACAGACCCGAGACAAACTCTGGAGAAACAATTTGAAATTGCAGGAGAAGTGTGGATTGCTTGGGAATGAAATACTGCTTCGGGACTTTGAGGAAAAGGTAGATGCTGTAGGGCTGCTAAGTCAGCGACTGGAAAGGCTGAAACATCACCATGCTGCTCTGATCCTTACTTGTAAGGGAATTAAGAAAAAAAAACAAATCAAGGAAGTCAATTCCTCTTTCCTTGCTGAGGATGACTGAAGAAAAGAAAGCATGGAAAAGAAATAAGCAAAGGAGTTTTCCATAATTCTAACATGCTGTTTGGGTTTTTTTACAGTCCTGGGGGACAGAGTAACACCACCCTCCTGAAAAAGCTTTTTCAAGTGGTGTGTCAGTATTATGCGTTCAGCAATTATAGTTGGTCATTTTGAAAGAAACCACAAACATATACCTATCTTGAATCAAAAAACCCTCATTTGAAAGTCTCCACTTCTAGAAAACCATCTCAGCACTCAGTCCTTCAAGCCCGTGGCAATATTGTATAAGCAGAGCACTTGCCCTACCCCAACTCAAATCCTGACCCCGCCCCCCCTCTTGTATGGATTTTCTAAGTGGGTATTCACTGCCCCTGTACAGTAACTACAGCTGCCTGCCGGGCACAGCCTAAGGGGCAATTTTCATAGATGTGGTTGAGAATGGGAGAGAAGCTTGTTTTCCGTCCTGGGCCCTGAGTTGCACATGGACAATACACTACACAAGCACTAAATCATTCACCCCTCCTGTAAATATACTTGACCGACAAGTTTGCACTGGTGGGAACAAGAAGAAAGGTTTATTACTTCAAGAACTATTTATCCTACAGCTCTTGCTGCTTCTGTTGTAACATTGTTCTTGATGGGATGGATGTCAAGAATATAGAAACATCTTAAGCCAGTAAAATGCTGGAGCTCCGACATCCTATCTTCTCGTCCTTGAAGGAACTGCAACTTTGGGAGGCTCCTTATAGGCCATCACTAGCTGCTGTGCCCGAACACTGAATCAATCCTACCAACTAACCAGTTGTTCATGTCTATGTGTGATACCACCACTTTGCTTAGACAGATCAGCAATCTTTAGTCCCATTTTAGGCAGACTTGGGCATTAAAGGCCGAGATTCAAGTGTTCAACTGCTGTGAATTTTGCAGGAAAGAAGCCACATCCCAGTGGTAAAGAGTAGGAGTGGAGTCTTGGTTTTCCACCACAGGTTGGAATTACACCCTGTGGGACCGGTATTTGAGCTGCTGGTTCTTGTTCCAAAATACGCTGGATATGCATTTAAAGTATACAAGTCATTGAATGCTCTTACATAGTGATAAAAAGTAGATCAACAGGTAAAGACACTTCTAGGAATGGCTAACATCTTTCCTCTTTAAATCATCTCTGAACTAGGTTTTCTGACCTAAAGAAAGGCAAAATATAATTAAAGTGTTTATTACACTACTGAAGGTTTAAATCTTTTATCATAGTGAAACAAGAGATCAATAATTTCTTACTCTTACTACAATCATTCAGAAGCAATTTGGTTATATTCTTCTAAGACCTTACAGGTCTGCAGAACTGTTTCATAAACATTGCAGAACAGTGCAGGCCCTTGTTCTGCAAACAACCCAAGTACTCTTCTCTCCTGTAGCTCTCACATTCCATTCATGAAGAGACATTACACATCTAATACTCAAAAGTTTTTCACAAAATACCAGTAGACCACTTCTGTCTGTTGCTGCTGGATAGTAAAAGGTCACAAGTGTAACTGCCAACCACTTATCTTAAAAAATAAAGACACCAAAATCAGTACCTTCCATCTTCAGCCTTCTTACCAAAAGCAAGCTGCTCTTCTGCTGAAAGAGTGGCTGTTGCACCAGTTGAGTTGCTTCCTGGTGTTCCATGAAACTGTTTTCATAAATAATTAAGGATGATCAGCAGTCATCTCCACAGCTTACAAATTTCTGCCAGGAAAATTCTCATGCTTCTTGCTGCTTTTGGCTTAAGACATACAAGACGTAATGTTGACAGTGTATTCCCTGAACTGAATATTTCTACTGAAACAAACACTACTAAGACATTTGCTTAAACTTCACACACCGTCTCCAGGACTGTTTTTCACAGCACTGAGTTGTTGAGACAACCCACTGCTACCCTGGCCTTCCACAAGCACCCTGAGGATGAAGATCAAAGATTCCTCCATTTTCCTCCTATAAATAGAGGAGGACATTCCATCAGGAAGCAATAAAGACAAACACCTTTTTATTTCCTAATCTCATGTGCTGGCATGTGGGAAAGTATTTCTCTTAAAACAGACTACTATTTTTATCAGGAAAACAGCTAAGGAAAAGTAAATCTAGTTTTGAACAATTTCTTGCAACTCCTGCAATATATGCAATATAAAGCTCTGCCAGTATCAAATTGGTATAGGCTTGTATTTGATTTTACATTCTACCCCAGCAAATCAACCAGTAAGTCAGTACAAGGAAGTGAGAGATGTGTTTACCGGAGAAACTAGAATCGCAGCAGCCGAGATTTTAACCGTGCTCCTCATGTAGTCTTGTTGCACAGGTACTGTCTTCTCTCCCCTGCTTTTATCTAACTTTTATTTGGTGCTTTAACCTCTTTTCAGGTAAGTAAGCAACATAAAGCTTCTCCACTTTAATCTCTGAAGTTACACCTATGTAAGAAAACAATACTGACTTGAGCACAAAAATGCCTTGAAACTTGCAATAAACTAAGATTTCTTCTTTTAAAACAGAGGATAAAGCGGTCAAGCATTTCCGAGTCCCGCGTGTCTCTCAAAGCTGTATGTACATCTATTTTTCATAATGAATTTACCAGGTCTGAGATCTAGTCCAGAGAAAGGCATATGAAATGGGTTACACCGTGGGCACACTAAGTACCAAATCTTCTAAATGTCACATGTAATGTAACAGGTGTTTTAACATGAGAACTTGGAAAGCATCACTGAAAAATCCTCCACCTGCAACACATAAATGTCCCAAAGCCCTGATTTTGGACAGACAAAAACCGCTAAAGAAGCCTGTGAAGAAACAGACAGGTACTGGAATTTTTAACTTCTGAATTACACTGACAATAGGTGATTAAGTTAACTTTACATGACTTTATTTAACAAAACCATATATTTACAGCTGAAAAAAGTTCCAGTTTGATACATGTATCTAAACAAAACAAACTTGGTAACCACATAAAACCAATTTAAACATCATGTACAGGGGATGTATCAACGGTTCTCTACATGGCATTTTACTTTTTAAAACATTGAGAAATAAGCTGTTGCAAGGTACTTTTTTTTTTAAATTCTTTACTAACTGAAATAACGTTAATGATTGACTGCTGTTTGGAGTTGCAAAACGTCTTTATTATAAAGTGCAGGTCTCACAGAATTCCAAACCTGGTTAAAGTTTTCTGGTTTCTCTAAACTGCTGCATGTACAGTGGTAACTGCAGACATTTTTTATTTCTCCTTAAACACATGAAGAAAAGAAACTTTGCTTGATGGGGACACTTGCTCAATGAAAGAAAATCTCACGCATCTTGTTACAGATACTGTCAAGCACCTGAACAATAAAATTGTCAAAATTTTTAATGCAATCCCTGAATTTATTACTGAATTTACTACAGAAATCTTTCTTAATACCTCATTAAGAGATTTGGTACGCTGCAAGAAACCTAAAAAGTTCAGTGGCAAGTAATTCTATGCCCTTACCACTTATCTCTGTTTTTATCAAAATTCAAGTGTTACCTTCAAATCAAATTACTGAGAAGTTGAAACAATTGCATCTTTAGGCAGGTGATTTTTTTCTTCAGTGTATTGAGTTTGAAAATGAACTGTGCAAAGCTTCTTATTGCATCGCTTTTCTTCATTAAGGAACACACCTTATATACACAAAGAAATCATTTAGAAAATATATACATCTCCTAAGAACAGAAAGATCAAATCACAAAACAAAATGGTAACATTTGCAAGTAGCAAACAGTGCACAAGTGTTGCAGCAGGCTTTTTCCCCCACAACTATGCCCATTTTCACTGTTACATTCAACATCTGACTGAGAAGGGAAAAAGGAGAACAGGCTGTGGATGGCTGCAAAGATACCCAGTAGCTGAAGAATGCATTTTGACCGGACAAACGAGCCACACTTTTAGACTTGGTTTAAAAAGAAATACAAATCCAGTTGTAATGAAGACTTAAATCACAAAGCCAGTTACAGTACCACCTAAAAACGTATACTGAGGAAAAAGTTGTCTCTGTTTCATAAATCATTTAAAAGCATAGTGCAAATGTTCAGATGGTAAGCCTCTCATATCCTTCATGGAAAGGCATATTTGTTGTAGTAATAGAAAAAGTAGTATTAAAAACCACTTACTGACCTTCCAGCTTTCTATTGCACTTCAAAGCAATGTAGCATACAAATACCATCACTGAAGGACCAAAGCTATACAACCTCTGGGAGAATTAACTCATCTTTCGTACCAACATCTTGATGTCCATTTTCAGTAAGTGATGACCTAGAAGTAGTCTTATGGAGGAATTAAGATGGCCAACAAAAAAACCCACATTGATTACACCAAGTACATAAAGTGGACAGGAAAAAGAGGCCAGTGAGGTATCCGACTTGCAAGCTGCATTGCATTACACATCTTCTGAAGTGATTAGGAATCCTCACCAGGGAATCTCGCTCTCACTCTTTTCAATACTACAGTTAAACTATCCCTTGCAGAAACAATGTACTAAAGGACAGTATTTTGATTATGTCCCACAGTCCTTTACATTGTATGTTGAGGTGAGCAGTGTGCAACTATTATTCTTATTTTTTTTATTCAGACTATACCAAAATAATCAGCATAAAACAGACTGAAGAGCACTGGGAAACCACTGACCATACAGCTACAGTAACACCTGTGTAGAGTTAACACAAATATTGCTTCAGCTAGTTTCCCTTTTCAATGATCATCATTATGTATAAAATAGATTTTACACTACAGACTACGCAATAAACATTCTTGTAAATCAGAGGCACTCATGATTTACAGTTCAACATTCATCTGAACGCAGAGAGGATCCAGGTTGTATAACAGAACTACGTGACCACAGTCTGCCACCTACGTAACTTGCTCCTGTACATTAGAAGCTGGATAAAATGCTAGGAAATGACAGCTCATACTTCTCCTGATGGTATTTGTCTGGCACATTCCCCAGTAAACTTCTTTCTCTTTTCACTATGCAAGGAGCAGCTCCATATAATGCTTTGTCACTGTGGCAGCCGCAGCTTCAGGAGATCCCACAGAACCATTTCCTTTCAGCAGCAACTCTGGATTATCTAACTTCTCCCCTACACCCTTGCTCAGTTTTGCCCATGAGCAGAGCTGGGTTTAAAGCAACGGTAAAAATCGCTTTTAACCATTTCTCAGTTTCTCCGCTCAGCCCTCGGGTTTATCACGACTGGAGAGACAGCACAGGAGTAAGCAGCTGGTGGGCAAGAACACCCCAAAACAGCACTACCCCACAAGAGGCAGACATGGACATACAGTTAGTAGTATGTGACCCTGGATTTAAATACAGGAAAGGGAGTACAATTGGGAAATGATGCCAGCTTAATACTAGAACCCCCCCCAGAGAGTGTGGAATCAGGTTTGACTAATGGAACTTCCTCCATATGCATTCAGAATGGAAACACAGATTTCCAAGGCATCTTGAAGAATAACTGGTTTTGCACTGCTAGCGTGACTTCTCTTCCAAGTTTATTTTCTACTTTTTCTGATTTAAAGAATGGAATGTAGTTCTGTGTCTACATGAACTCTTTGGTAAACGGGACCCACAGCCTAGAAAACAAGAAGCATTTCTAAAGAAATGGTCCATACAACATTTAACTAGAAATTCCAGCACCAGTTATTTAAAATCCAGATCCAGCTACTGTTACAGGTATGGGAAGTAGATCCTGCCCAAGAAGGAAACTGGGCAATAGCTTTCAAAGCAACTGACGTTGCTGAATTCCCAGTCTTTTAAATTAAAGGAAAAAAAAATAAAACAAAACAAAAATACCCCTTAATATTGTTTAGTTTCACTGTCCTCATCAGAAGTACAGAATGTGTAACGTTGTCCACAGCAAATGCTCATTCCACTATAAGTTTAAGGCTAAGCCTAGGTTTAATTTCTAAGGGGTTTATCCCCTAATTTCCTTCTTTCCTTCCTTTTTTTCTTCCTCTCTCTCCTCCTCTTTTTTCCTCTCTCCCCTTTAAGGCTATCCTACTACTAAAACAAAACTCTGAAATAACACTTTGATTTACAGGCTCATACATGTCAACCAGTACTCAGTACTTTTGCCACTTTAGCTCTTCTTCCATGAGTCACTGGAGGCAACCATGATTTTAATGTTTGAGTGAAGGACTTCCTTTCTCCATCTCCCGGTTATCTTTCTGCAGAGCAGCCAGTATCTAGACATTTCAAGGAATGAGAGAAAAAAGTATTAGACTTAAAAAGCAACTCAATAAATCATTTGTCTGAAGAGTTTCCAATTTAGCTTCTCCGAGCAGTACTATTTTAACTGTTAAAAGTACCCAAATTTAGGGAACTTCTCCACTGGTGGGAGACCTCTCCCATAAATCCTTGTGGCACGGTAGATACAAATGGATTTGAAACAGGTTTAAACTCAATCTCCCCCTCAGCACACACTTTTGAAGCCTGGAGATGAGATTCTTCCCCAGATTACACAAGTCTAGCACTATTAAAGGATGCTGCCTGAGGCAAAGTTCTAACTCTCAAGATAAAAGCAGTGACTAAAAACACTGCATGAGAGCAGCCTGAGCAATATGACTTCTAACAGTTCAGGACAGAATTACCTTAGCGCTGACTGGTGCTTGTCAAGAGCACATCACTGTCTCCAGATCTGCTCACATATTTTTCAGAAGCAGAGTCTCCACATCTGCATCTGTAATTTGTACTTCTTAATATCCAACACACAGTTTTGTTTTGAGAGCCCTCCTGTAGAGGGCACAGGAACAGCTAGTTTCTCACACTGCTTACCATGCTCCCTGCCCTACAGTTAGGCGCTGCTGAGGAAGTCCAGCAGCGTTTTGAAGGATCACCCTGGAACTGAATGTATGGAGGGATGCTTCAACTCAAAGAACATTTGCCATTACAAGTAAGGAACCTGCTTTTCTCCGACTGACTTCAAACAAACCTCTGCACCATCAGAATTAGCAGGAGGTGAGGCTAAATCACTCAACACCACCTATACTTCAATGCAAAAGCACCCATAGCTGTTGCAGCAGCAGAGTTCAACATGGGCCTGAACAGCCACAGCCAGCTGGCTTTCTAGAGCCAGAGAGATTTCAGTGAGGTCCTCTTCATAGAGATTCAGGGTAAATCAACACCTACTCAAGCAAATGGACTTAAGAGAGTTTCAAGTGCCATAGTAACAGTGTCCTTGGTGGAAAAGTTATTACCCTTTTTGAGGAACATGAGAATGACACTACAATACTGATCCAGAAAAGCACAGATCTTAAGCCAACAGAGCTCAGATCATTTAGTTTGGAGCTTTTTGGAGCTTTATGGAGCTAAGACCTAAAGCATGCAGATTGCAGAAATGCTACGCCAACGGTCTAGTCTGGCCTATCATCTCTGTTCCTCTGCTGCTGATGGCAAAGTAGTAGGTGTAACAATATCCAATTACATTTCAGGCTAAGGCTGTACTGGCACAAGGCCATGGAGTTCTTTCTATGCAATTCCATACAAGAAGAAAAACAGAGCTTGCAGGTTTCCTAGTGATAATCAGAGTCCTCATTACTAGAGCTGCTGTATCCATGATTTACCAGGACTCCTTTCAGTCTTTATTTTCCTGATCACAATGTCAGTGACCAAGGGAAAATGGAAAACATACACCAGCTTATCTGAAGGAACCAGGACTGTGAGAACCAGCTTCAAAAGCAGCCCATGATACTCTAGATGAGGTCCTACAGAGACCATCTCTAGACAGCATCAGGTCAGAATGTGAGTCACAGGATAGAGCTGATGAAAAGACTGAGGAAGACTGCTTGGGATAAGTCACCCTGAAATCCTCCTCCCATTGTGATAATCACCACTAAACCTTTAAGTGTTACAGACTGGAAACCACTGTCTAAGAAAACCTGTTACTTGGGGAAGTACTTGGCAGAACAGGACCCCTATCTCTCCTCCGCTGCGGATTACTACTCCAGGAAAAAAACCATAAACTTGCATTTGCAGCTGAACTGCCATAACCACTACGTTTAACATGAGGTTTCAGTTTCTCTGAAAAAAAAAAAAAAAAAAAAAAAAGGTGGATAAAATGGGCAGAGCTCTATTGCAGAGCTCTATTGCAGCATGACTCTTGGAGCAGGCTGTATGACTGCTTTGAAAAAAAAAAAAAAGAAAGAAAAAGAGAAAAGAAATAAAGTTTCCACTCCAGATGTTATGCAGTACATTTGGCCTAACTCTCCAACATGAATGGCTGTTACAGACACTTTAAAATGTTCATATTCAGATGACATGCTTTCACCTTTTTTCTTTAAACTGGAATTTAGTTGAAATTACAGTGATGAAACACAATTTCTGAAATAAAGGCTTCAGTACTAAATTCCAATGAAGAAGTCAGAGACGCAATCACTTCTATACAGCCCCAAATTAGGCAAAACAGATCCTCAAGAATATTAAGCTGATGACTGTATGATGTGTCCTGACACACTGTCATCTTCTCCCAAAGTGTGAATTTCTGCTTTTAAATATCAAATTGTCATGTTGCCAGCAGCCTTCATAATTAATAAAAAGTTGTACATTTCATCAACTCCACTCAACATTTATAATGTTCCTTGAGCTCTCCCTTCCCAGAGAAGAGTAAGCTCATGGAATCCACTCACCTGAATGTGGTGAGAGTTACATAGTTGAGTCCTGGAGTGAGTTACATAGTCTTACCTGCCTAAAATCAAACACTAGCTCTGCTAAAACATTATTCCAGATGTTGCCAAACCACACTATTTTTTCATACAGTACAATCATTTGTTACCACACATTAACATTCTCTTTACCTGAGCCCACTTTTTGTTTCTACTTTGCATCTGAATGGCAGCAATAGATGCGAAGAATTCTTCCGAAGGCAAATCCTCTGGTAGCTTTGTTAAGAACTGGGCTATATGAATGAAATCCATTTTGGTCAAAATATCTTCAAAAAGTTTTAATATTCCCAGGGCTGTACGGAATAAGAACTCTTCTCCATCACGGCAGAACACATCCCAGACACGACATGCCAGGTCTAGGGGCAAAGACTTGCTGTACAATGTGAATATCCTGAAAAAGAGATAGAAGTTTTGAGTCACTGGACAAGAAAAATGTCTTAAATACTCACAGAAGTACACAGATTGATCACCAATAAGTTTGAGGATTCTAAATACTTATAACTGAATAGCTTTTATTTTATTTTTTTTTTTTATTTCAAAAGTACTTCTGTTAGTTGCAGCATGCCAGTCCATGAAACAATGCAAAACTGTGTAACCATTAAGGTGCCTTGCTATCAATCTGGGTCTCCAAATTAAATTTTCTGGGATCACACCAGAAGAAACAATATATATGGGTTTATAATGGATATGTACTGACCACAGGTATAATTAAAGTGTATTTAATCATCACTTCAGAGCTGAGGAGGATTGATGCAGTTTCAGCTGCAAGAAAACAAAAAACTGAACCTTAAGACACACTCAAAGGGAATTTTGTCGATCAGATGAGGGAGATGTGCAAAATTAAAACTCTGTTCCAGGCTAGACTGACTGGAGAAGCAGTAATAGTACAAGTTGTGGAGGAGAGATCAGTTTAAACTCCAATTGAGAGAAACAGACAAGATGTCCAGAGAGAATGTGTAGCTGGCTGTGGTAAGATGGGGTCTGAGCGTGCTTGAACAGATGTGACCCCAAAGAGTAAGGTAACAACAGAAGCAAGAACTTCCTCCAAGTTGCTAAAAGGGTATTTTCATTAACTGCCAAACACACATTTCTTCCTTCATCAAAATGCTGACAGTCTTGTAGCCAAGAACACAAAGATGCTCCCTATTCCTTCCTATATCCAACGCTTCGCTGCAAGACAGAGCAGTTTTCATTGCCACTAAAAACATAACAATAGCAAGTGAAGAGAATAAAGTTTCCTGGAATCATGTTATAGTGTGTAAGGGAAAAGAGTTACAGCCATTTTTTCCTTCAGAATTCATAGAGACCGTTTCTCCAGAGATACACTGTGTAAGATCCCCATACAACTGTAAAGAATTCTTTCTCCGGCAGAGGTCAGCAAAGCCTCAAACTTCAATAAAACCTTTCCCTAGCTTGTAATACAAAATTTCTCTTCAAGCATGCTGAATCCAACAGTAGTTCTCTTGTGTTTAAGACTCCCCTCTACACCCTCTGATTTTTTAAGAAATTCAGGTTTACATTAAAAAATTACAATGAAACATATATATACAAATATGTATAGGTATAGAATATGAATGTATTTTCACAACAAATACTAATAATCAAAGGTTTTCTGCAGTATCTGCTTTTCACTTTCCAAGACTATTTGAACGGCATGTCATCGAGTATCTGACTTCTCTATAAATCAGTGCACTTTAGGAAAATGTTCATTTCACAAGCAGCAAGACCAAATGAAACTATTTGCACAAATTCAGGTGACACAAATTGCAGGTTTAGGATCTTTTTTTTTTTTACTCTTTTCTGGTTTTCCCTCTCACCGAGATGTTTTTATAAAAAGTGGACATCACTTAAATGATATTCTCCAAAAAGCTGAATTAGCAGTAAAAAAAAAAAAAAAAAAAAAAAAAAAAAATCACAAAAAAAGCAAAAAAGAGGCACAGTCTGGGCTGAAAAACCCAACTATTGTTCAAATCCATACTGTACGTACACACA
>WUAM01000321.1:1736244-1755907 GCA_024336885.1 Actenoides hombroni
AAAGGAAAACAAAACAAAAGAAAAAAACAAAAAAAAAAAAATAAAAAAAAAAAAAAAAAAAAAAAAAAAAAAAAAAAAAAAAAATCACAAAAAAAGCAAACAAGAGGCACAGTCTGGGCTGAAAAACCCAACTATTGTTCATATCCATACTGTACGTACACACATGAATGTGTAAGAACAGCACACTGCCAGCCCCATACTGTACATACACACATGAATGTGTAAGAATAGCACACACTACCAGCCCCTTCTTTGGGTCACTGGCTGCTGATGCATTGCAGGCTCTGCACACTCTTCCAACCGTTTTGTACAGTCACATGCCATATAAAAATGGCTTGCTACACAAAACCTCCACAGCAGAATTGAGACTTTGTCTGTGTACACACACACACACAGAGCCCATTTCCACAGGAAACAGCAACAGCTTTTCCATGTGAGAACAACAGTGTAATAGGAAGCAATTCAACCAAGTCCTTTCCTGGTCACCAAGTAGCAGGCAAATGCTCAGCTGGAAACTAGTCCTGATTAAAGATAAGTAACAATGCCTATTTTTCTGATCTGTTTTTACTCACAAAAGCCATTATTCTGTCATGATTCAGATGTAACCTGAATAACCCATGTGTATTAAATCTGCAACTATGCAGAAAATTAACTGTCAGAAGAAATAATCAGAACTATTTATTAGAGCACTACTCTTAGTAGGAGAAGATTTACATCAAAAAAAGCTATCACAGCAGATAAGGTATTTGACATTGATCTCTTCACAATTTGGAAGGAAATGCAATTTGCAGGAAATTCACAGGGCAATTAACTTTCATTAATACTACCATGGAATTAAAAGCATCAAGCCCTACAAATGGAGCCTGGGCCACCTACAATAAGCAATGAAGGCATCGTTATTACTAAGAATGGATACAACATTTGCTCCCTTCAAATGTTTCCTACTGAAAGACACTTTTTGTTAAGACATCTGAGCTCCTGGTTTGAAACCCAGCTGAAATTTATGGTAGTAATAAAGCAGTTGTTAGACTAAACCAGTTAGAGCAGTGGCTCCCAGCAGCACTAGCACACAACTCAGACGTGATCTACTCTCACTGCACCGCAGGAGGATTTTCTTGTGAGCTGAAAGGGAGCTGCAGACAGAAGTCCTAGGTGCAGACAACACAACTAACTAGCACAGAGATGTCCAGTCTCAGAGTAGCATAAATGCAGGCTACTGGCCACTATCTGTTTGGGAAGGGAAGGGAAGGGGGTGGGCATGGAACCCAAAGGACCAAATGTTTCTGGTCCTCTCAGCTCTGCTTGTGATGGCAGTGTACTCTGAGGTAGATGTATGAAACCCTGGCTGGTCAGCTACCCGCAGGGAAAGCACGTGACCATAAAGGTACCAAGAAAGCAAAGAACTGTTACCATGATACTCATAGGCTCTGTGTCTCCCCTTCCTTTCCTTCCTTTTTTCATTAAAAAGTCTTAATCAGATACTGTTAACAACAGCAATCAAGACAAGTATGTCTGATTTTGGATTGACAATTTATGCACAACAACACTGATGCAAAGCAGACTGTATTCTTGCACTACACATTCTTTTCCCATGTCTGTACCAGCACAAAAATATTTCTGCAACTTCTGAGTTCAGTTGCAGAACCTGACAAACTAATTCACCTTTTGAACTCATTCTTGGATCCTCCCTCCTTCACCTTGGTGCTAATTTCTAATTGTTACATTTTGCATCAATTTCAGCTGCATCTGCTTTGAGACAAAGACTGCATTTTTCCAACTTCTCATGCATAACTTTATGGTATAGTGGCATTTCTGAGCTCATTAGCACCTTTAGAGTCACTGCAATAATCTTGTTGGTAACAGTTTATTTAGTACAATTTTAAAATCATTACAGTTGCAAAAAAAAAAAAAGTGGTATTTATTTTGTTCGTTATTAGGAGAAGAAAAACTTAAATATACAAACTGCAACAAAGCAACTTCTTAGCCCTCAGCAAATCTGACTGCACTGTAAAATGTAGCATTATAATATAAATACTGTGTGAGTTTCTGAGCAACTCCCAACCAGTCAGAAGAACCCCACAAGCCCTGCTCTCTCACCTAGGAGTACTACACAGCACTGCAGTATTTCACTTGATTCAACCCTAACCTGCAGTGCCCCAAGGATGAGCACATGGTAAACTGGGCTGAAGACTGTGATCTTTTGAGTCCAGCAACAACCCCAATTCAAAAAAAATCATCATGTCACCTGTGGACAGAATTACCATCCGTTTTTTCCCTCTGAAAAGAAGGCAGGCATGCATTTAAAGCATCATCTTCAGCTTCGTATTATTGGAGGGTGAAGGGTTACTGGCATGACATGGACTATGTTTTTCTTAACTTAACGGACAGTAAACCTATGAATACTTCACTGGAAGTGCCCAACACAAATGTCCACACAAAGTGGCTTGGACCTCTATTATAACAAACAAATGGCATCAACTGAAAGTTAGTGCTCATGAAGCACACTCACAGCCAATGTAGCACTAAAGAACCACTGATCAATCCATTAGTACAAACAAAGCCCTTGGCTATAACTATTGCCAAAATCGTTTTTCTAAGTAGGGATAAAGAGGTGTTTGTACAGCAGCAGCAGGCCATAAATAGACAGCATGAGTCCTCTGCAAATCCACATTCTGCTCTGCTCACAAGAGGCTGGCTACATCGGCGAGCAGAGCCGAGAGAGCACAGCTGGGCTGTTGAGGCACTTCCCCTTCTGTTCTCTGCAAACCTGCCTCTACATTGCTCTTTACAGCTCTCTCACACTTGATTCCTTTTATATTCTTAAAAAAACCCAAACAAACAACAACATAAAATCCTGTCTAGTTTTTGAATTGTTTCCATCAGATTTATCAGTTGGAATTCAGGCTCGAAGCACAGGGGTGCTTTTGAAAAGGGCTGACTGACTTGTGGCTGCTATCTGCTGACAATCACGGCACTGCAGCTTTTCATTAAATTATGAAGTCCTTGGCATTTTCCCACCACAGAAGGCGGTGGTGGAATCCAAGTGTCAGGGGAGCTCCCCTTCCTAAATCCTCTGCCAGCCCCAAGCAAAGCTGAGGCAGCACTGCACGGCCTGCATGGCCAGGCCCATCTATGTGCACAGCCTTTCTTCACCTGGGAATGCACCCCTTCAGAAACCGTTTCTGTGTATCAATTTCACTGCCTTCCCCAGCACAGAGGAGACTGCTCGATTCCACTGGAACTGCGGCAGGAGCAGGGGGTTCCCAGCAACTGGCCTGTGCAGCACTGGTTACTGGAGCCCTCCCAGAGCTGGCACCAACTGGTATTTAGTGCACACATGCCTGCACAGTAACCATGCCAGCCACTGGAACAGCAGCTGGCATCCCTCTGGAGCTCAGAACCAGGGCATGGTTAAAGAGAAGTGATGTTGTTCGAGCAAGGCTGTTTCACAGACGCTTTTTACCTACAACCAAAAGGTCTGTCTATTCAGAGCACCACTGTACCATATTCTTCCCTGTCTTCAAAAAACACTGAAACCACATTCTTATCTTTCCAGAAACAGTTCTGTTTTTAATGGAGTGATATTTGTACTACAGCAAATCCACTGTCAGCCATGAACCACAGGCAACCTTACAAACAACATTTTCCAAAGTCCCTGGTTTAATAGTTACTTGCTCGTGAGAACACAGACCCACAGGATTTGTCCTTAAATCTTTTCTGTATTCCTTTGTGGAAGTAACGGAAGGACAGCACATATAAAGTCCAACTCGGTAAGTTTCCAGTGACCATTTAAAAAAACCAAAAAACCCCATCTAAACCTGCTTCCTACCAGAAAACTAGAAAGTGTGTGTGTGTATATATATATATATATGCACACAAACATATGTGTATATATATACACTTATATATACATGACCATATACCCATATATTTGAATATTATACTGAAATTTTTTACACAGTCAAATATGAACTCTACTGTCTAACCAAATTAAAGACAGAGTGGGACAAGCTGTCTAGCTGAAGGTAAGTGTGAAGAAAGTTTAACACAGGACTGGACAGGAGTACCTCAACTAGCCTAAACCCTGTGCAAGACCATGTGCCGTGACTCTTGGGGAATGGGGAGGAACACAGTAGATTGTCCTTGGGATTAAAATAAACAGCTTTAGTATGGATACAAATAGTCAGCAAGAAATGTAAGGGTTGAGAAGCATCATCCACAATCACTCCTGACAAAAGTTTCTTTCAAGTGCTCATAATACCCACAGATGGCATGAAAGGGAGGCCTGATGTGCCCCACGCACTGAGACTTCAGCACTTCATGGTTTTGCTCTCAAGTAATTTTTTTTTGTCTTTTTTTTTTTAACCTATAAATGGTCTCAGAGAGCACAACTGCTGACATAAATGTTTATTCAAGAAGATACAATAAAGACTAGTCTGTCGAAGCAAAACAGCTGGGGGGGAATGTAAACCTTCGACCTTCCAGCAAAACTGACTTTTTCTCCATGTCCAATTCTGGTGCTGTTACTCAGGGTTTCTCTGTTACAATATAAAGCTAAAAGTTAGAGAGCAGAGTGGTATTAACGTGCCTGAACTATAAAGCCACTCACTTTTTGTCTCTCCTACATTAAAAACAATAATAAAAAAATCACCTTATTTAACACAGCATCACATTAAACTAGTAATCCATTAAATAGATGATAATGAGGTGATTTTAATGTTGTCTATCCAGTTATTCTCCAGCATGTTTACAGTCATCCTACTCCGGTATCCCTTTTATTCAATTGCTTCCTCCACAGAAAGGCTTTTCAGAACACTGTCTGAGGCAGTATGATTTCAACATCCTTCCTCTTATCTGAGCATACCAGCCTCTGCTCTCTTCCTTCCCTTCTATCCCATTCCAGTATTTCTACCATGATATTCATGATCTGTGCATAGATCTAGTTCAGTTTAATATTCTTGGCCTTCAGTCATAAAAATCCTTCCGATGGTATTCCTCCCATCAAATGTTGGTAGAACTGAGCCTATCTATTACACACCCCTTCCTTCCTCTGCTCAGTATCATTTAATCGCAGTGTAAAAGCCAGGTCAAATAAAGCCCGTGTTACACCAACCTCTGTGAGAGAGGCACATGAAAATCAAGGGACTCCAGCAAAGCCAGCAGGAGGCCTGCATGGCTGAACAAGTCCCTCCTGACTAAACTCAAATACAAGGAGGAAGCGTAGGAGAGGCTGAAGGAGGGGCAGACAATCCTGGAGAAATGCAGAGACGTTGTCTGAGTAAGCAGAGAAAGGGCAAGAAAATCCAACGTCTGAAGTTGAACCTGACCATGGATGTTAAGGACAATGAGGAGGGTGGGCTTTCCCTACATTAGCAGAAAAAAAAAGACTTGGGAAAACAGGAGCCCATCGATGAATGGGGCAGGGAATGCGGTGACCAAAGCACACGCAAAAGGCTGTGGTACTCACTGCCTTCTCCATCTCAGCCTTTACTGAGAAGAAATGCCTTCAGGAAACCCAGGTCCTCCAGACCAGCGGGAAAGCCTACTGCAAGGAAGCCCTACCCTAGGTGGAAGAGGATCACATTAGGAGGGAACATCTAACCAAATTTGAGCAATAAAAGCGCATGGAAGCTGGTGAGATACACATATGAACGTTGAGGAAACTGGCTGGTGTTATTGTGACACCACTCTCAATTATCTTTGAAAGATTCTAGTGATCAGGGGAGGTTCCTGGGGACTTGAAAAAAACAAACGTCAGTCCTATCTTCAAGAAGCAGGATCCAGGAAACTACAGGCTCATCAGCCTCACCTCCATATCTGGGAAGAAAAAATCCTGGAGATCATTTCGAAACATATGATGCACAAAAAGGTGATGGGGAGAAGTCAGTATGGATTTATGAAAGCAAAGTCATGCCTGACCAACCTAATAGCCTTCTTCAGTAAGATGACTGATTTGGTAGGTAACCAACATCCACTGCTTTCCCTTTATCTCGAGGCTAGCAAGGTTTTCAACACCGTATCCCATAAAACCATTGATGAACTGATGAAGTATGGACTAGATAAATGGACAATGATGTGGTCTGAAAACTGTCTGGAACTGCCAAGCTCAGAAACTTGTCATTAGTGGCATAAGGTACAGCTTTGAGCCAATCCACTGGTAGAGTACTCCAAGGTTTGATACTCATCCAATACTTCTTCTACATGTCTTCATTAAGATGATCATTAGATGATGGGTCAGAATGTACACTCAACTAGTTTGCACATAATACAAAAATGGGAGCAGTGGTTGTTACATCACTCCCTAGGGACCTTGAGACACTGAGGAAATGAGCCTACATAAGTCTCATGAAGTTCAGCAAAGGGAAATGCCAAGTCCTGCACCTGGCTAGGAAATAAGCTCAGGCACCAGTACACAGGGGAAGAGAACAGGCTGCAAAGCAGCTCTGCAGAAAAGGACATGGAGGGTCTGGTGGACAACAAGTTGAATGTAAGCCAGCAACGTGCCTTTGCAGCAAAGAATGTCCACAAACTCCTCAGCTACATTAGGAACAGCACTGCCACCAGGCCAAGACAGGTCCTCCATCTGCTCAACACTGGTGAGCCAGTTCTGAGCTTCCCAGTACAAGAGAGACATAGATACACTGGAGCAACTCTAGCTTGCCATGAATAGATTAAAGGCTTGGAGCATCTGATACACAGGGAGAGGCTGAGAAAGTTGGTATTGTTTAGCCAGGTGGAGATGGCTCAAACCTAAACGAGTAAAAAATACTTGATAATAAAGAAGAATAAAGAATAAAGAAGAGAGAGCCAGACTCTTCCAGTTGTATCCAGTGAAAGGACAAGAGCCAATGGGAAAAAAAATGAAATATGGGAAATACTTGTTCACAGCAACAGTGGTTGAACACTGGAGCAGAGCTGCCTGGAGATGTTGTGCAGTCTGGTTCCTTGGAGGTACTCAAAAGCCATCCAAGATGAGGTCCTGAGCAAACTGCTCTAGCTGACCCTGTTTTGAGCTGTGTACTTAAAGTAGATGAATTCCAGTGGTTCCCTCCAACGCCCCAGCACTTCTGTGATCCTATGAAAATTCATGCACTCAAACTTCAAGCTGTTTGACTGAACCACTTAAATTTCTGTCTATTGGATCAGCAACATGTTCAGAGCTAACAACTAGGTCTTAAAAGATCAGGGTATTGAGAGCTTGGGTCAGGTAGAACTGCATTAACAATACAAATGTTTTCCAAAATAAAAACTTAAACTCAGAAAAAAAATGCTGTTACTACTGCAAATTTTACTGAAGGTCTTTAGTCAGACACCTGAGAACAGGAGCAGTCATCAACAATTTAAGGGCAAACCAGTTTTTCACAAAAAATATTTTGTATCATCCCAAAACTGACACCAAAATCTCACGTGCTGAGAAAAGACATTTTAGCTGCCCCACACCAAAGTCTGACAGGCACACAAATACTCAATTTGAAGCACTTTAAACCACATTGAAATTTGTCAGGGGTGCAAACAAGATCCTTGTCTTTTTTTCTTTCTAAGGAAAAAGGTTCTAATTATGCTAGAACTGAAAAGGAAAGCATATTCACCAAGAATAAAGACTGTAATTGCCCACGTGCTAAGTGGAATAGCTGCAGTAAATAAAAACATGGCAATGCCTTTCAGCTATTCAAGTGGACTGTGTCAAGATCAGTTTTGAAACAACCTGTACAAGGATCCTCTAAACAGGATCTGGGACCCCTTAACACGAGTAAGATACTGCCCAAGAGCCACAGTTCATGCTGACAAAAGCACAGGTGTTTCTTTTTCTGTAGCTTCAAACCCTTTTGTTGTATGGGCAAATGTTTTAACTGCCCTTTTGCTGTTCTGTGCATAAGGACAAACGATCCATTTCAAATGCAAGACTAGCAATACTTTCTGGCTATATGCCCCTTGTACACACCTGCACAAGCAATAGAGAAACAGATTTTCTCAGAAGACCAATCCACACATGCACTAAATGTGGATAAATGCTGCTGTATAGCTGCATTTTCAAACAAGCTTCACACTCAACACAAGTACAACAGTAACAGCCAAACGCTACAGATCACAGAAGTATGTGGGAATGCCTTGGACTGACAACTCAAGTACTGAATAAAAGATAAAGCCTTTATCTCAAAAAGAATACTAAACCAGGTAAGAGCACTCTGGCTTCTGTCACAAGTACTGACACAGAGCTATATGCTAGTACACGCATTAGGAGTTAGAATTCCAGTGTCTTACCAATCAATAAGATAGATGTCTGGAGTTAAGTTATTTTTTTTGAAGTGAGCAAATAACTTTGGCAGATTTTCTTCAAAGAATACCTCAAATGCAGCAAAGTAAGTCAACATCTGGGAAAATATAATGGGGAGAAAATAAAGCAGTTAGCTGTATTATTAATAGGCTTAAACGTATTATCTATTGTTGGATTAATATTCTTCAAAAATAGGATCATATGAATTACGTGATACCTTAAAGAGCTAAACATTTAGAGAAAGAATAGCATCTGCAAGCACAAAGAGTTTAAGATCCCTCCTACATACCATTCTCATACTTAAACAATGTAATTATTGTCTTGGGTCTTGGCCAGCTTCCTTTGGAAAGAAAAATACCAGCAGGAGAGAAGTTATTTGCTGATTTCTCAAAATAATTACGATAACAGAATGGTGCTTTATGCTTGTGGCAGTAATTTAATATTATACTGAATACAATCCAAGCCCCAGTGGATTATAAAATGAAATACAAAATGAAAATAATTTAATAGTCCACAGCAAGAGTAAAGAGTCCAGCTGGCTTCAGTCATAAATCACATTCTAATACCAAAGCTGCTTTTATACCATACATTTTTAAATTAGATAATAAGCATTTCTATTGTAAAGAGGGATAGACAAAGTTCACACAGAAAAGCCAATGATCAGGACAAAATACCTATGCAAGAGAAACACATTGTAACTCCCACCTGATACTGCAACCCCTGAACTGTACTGTTTTTAACATGACAATTACCATGTTATTTTAAAATTTGAATATTTAGGTCAATTTTCTAACAGAGGCTATGGAAAAATCTTCCAATCCAACTAAGAGTTAGAAACCAAAGGCTTTTTAGCTGCACATACACACACATCCTAATACTATAGGAAGAAAAGTTAAGCAAAGCCCTTAAATGATGTGGTAATTTTAATTACAATATCCTAATAAAAGCAATTAGGAATGGCTGTGATTTCTTCAAAGTATGACTTGTATCAGCATGCTTCTCCCCAAAATACCATGACATTAAAGGGAAAAGAGAAGCCTTTGAAAGGATTTCAGACAAAAGACTTCAAAAGTATGACAGATTTATTTCCTATATTTTTCCATGTCCTTACAGATTATTTTCCTGTTTCAGCTGGATGATGTGGCAGATGGTGGACTACCTTCGTTAACAGTAGCAAGTAAAAAAAAAAATTCAATCTGGTAGTCAGTAAGAGCGTAATACTTAAAAGCCAATCAAGAGATGGGTATGTGCTACAGAATACAAAGTTATGTAACAACTTTGAACTGTCAGTTACTCACAAACAGCTTCATGACAAACACACCAGAAATCTAGAAACCCACTTTAGAGAAACATACAGCTGAAACAGCACAAAATCCAAGCACTGCATGAGATCTGTGAGTATAAAGAAGCAACAAAACAGTCCTACTTCCAAAATGATCTGCTTACACTCTAGCACCACAGTAAGAGTTCTTCTAAAGTCTTTCACAAGTATTTTAGAGAAGGGATCTTACACGTAACTGCTACAATCACATCTATCAATAGTAAAGCAGGCAGCTCTATTAGAGATGCAATTGCAGTTCAGGTATTTATCTTGATGAAATCAATATCCACCAAGAGATTGACTTAGAAGTAATTAAAACAATTCTAGTTTCATGAAACTGTAAACAACAAAAGAAGTCAAGATAAATCAGTATAAATGACTAGCGTTTTTAGAACTAACTTAGGCTGGTTTTATTTCTTTTTGATTTATTATAAGTTAAGACAAATCATCAGTTCTACAGCTCAGTAAACAAATGCTAAGAAGAGATGAGGGTAGACAGCAGATCAGTACATTAACCACAGAAAGCCCAAACTACCTCACTTTATGCATTGCTACTCTGAAATATTAGGTACAAAGTTTTCCTTGTGGTGTTAATCATGGCTATTTAATTTCACGGTATGTTAATATTATTTCATGTCCCACCACCTCTTCTCTTCTGTAAGCACTCATTTATCACGTAGCCTCTATTAAGCCAGCTTAACAGAACTAAACCAGAAGTATTCCAAAAAACACTACTTCAGCTAAAAAAACCAAAGCAAACCAACAACTTATTCTAGCAAATTTAATTCCCAAATTCATCTTCACAAGAACCATATTTACACAGTGAATGCATGAGCATGTCATCTTTTTACAAGTACAGTAATGAAGATGACTGATGCTGCTTCTAACAACGCTGCCTGTGCTGTGGTGCATTTCCCCATGGGCATTTACAACTGATGAGATTCAGGGGCTGCAGCAGGGAATTACACATTGCTTTTCCAGCAGGAAGTACTGATTGCATCCCCAGTGTCCTACTGCTTAAGCAACAAAAATGATTGTTGTTGATGTCATCCATTCCTTTGCTTTATTTCTCCCATTCGAACTCTTGAGAAGCAGATCTTATTTTCTTAGTGTTAACAGGTAATTAAGTGAGAAATAAATACAAAATGCCAGATGCTTTACAAAAATTACTTTTAAGGTAAATTGAAAACACATTTAAGGAGATGTCTTGTTTTGTTCTGGTACACAAGAGCCCAGTGTACACGCTAACACAGAATTTTGGAGACTTGAGAGAATCAGGTCAACCAGCTCCCCCTTAAAAGTGGAAGGGTCTGCTCACCCTGCAACAATCTATTTTTAGCAATCTGTTAGTTCAGGATAAAAAGCACCTTCAAGACACTTCTGGTATTAAGGTGCTTTCAGCTTTCAACTACAGTGCTCAATTTGAAAAACACCTACAATAATATTCTCATAATTACTCTCTTAGCATGGCAAAATAGCAGCTGAACAATTGTCTTCACCTACCTGTTAGAAAAAGGTTAGTGAGATGGGTTTTGGTTTGGTTCTTCTTGAGGCAGTGTGCACACGTGTGTGTGTGTGTGTTAGGGGTTTTTTTGTTTATCAAGCATGTTGCTTTAAAATAAATTCTTATTTTCCAAGTTACTGAGACCATCAATGTTGATTATATTTAACACATCCCTACACATATCTAAAACATGCCAATTACAGTTTTCTAGCATACTTACAAGGCCATGGTCCACACGGAAAAACGCCATCTGACAGGGTTTATTTAAAAGGTTAGAAAAAGCAATGAAGGCATCTGCAGTATCCAAGTTCAAAATCAGCACTGCTGCTATGAATGACATGCCCTGCACCTGAAGAAAGGAGATAAGTTACCATTTGGTAGTCACTGTACTTTAGAAGAATACTGCCTCATTCTGCCCTCATAATCACTTGTGTTTAATGCAATCGTTGAGCTGCTCAGATTTTGTGAAGCATTCATAAAGGCACTGGGTTTTAACCCATCTGACCCTTTGGTATTGAATGCTCAGAGCACAGAAGCTCATGATCCCCATGTTGCCTCCTCTGAAAGACTAAGCAGAACTCCTAAGGCTAGGATGGCAGCACTTTCCAATACACAGAATGAGCTGTTTCTAAGTGATCCCTCTTCTAGGGATCGCTCATAGGTTATTTGTGGAAAGCTGGACTGGGATGCCAGAGACAAAGCCAACTACAGACAACTGCAAACTGCAATGACTCATTTGATAAGCAGTAGCATTTTAGGATGAAGCTCTTGTTTCATTTGCCGTAAGCTCATGATGCTGTTGCATTTTTCTACAAAATATGCTATGGACTCAATGCTGAACGTAGGCAAAGCTGGCTCACTCGGAGGGTGTAGCAGCGCTACTGCAGAGTCACATGGACCAAGGTGTGACACAGCCCTTCCTGCAAACCTGAGGATCACACTCCCTCCCAACACAACTGGTTCCACGCCAAATGAAGCCCACCACCTGCTCTGTCCTTCTTCGTTTCCCTGCAGTCAGGTTCAGCAGCTTTTGCCAAGCATCGCACGCTACTCACAGAATAGGAACATTATCTTTCTACATTTGCCTTCTCTAAAGCAATAAAGAATAAACTCACATATATATCCCATCTCTGGGAAAAAAGACTAATGAAGTATCTGAACTCCACTCATTCCTCACATAATCACTACTGCAGGGACTTTGAGGGGACTCATGTAGCCTTGCTGGCCAATTCTTTAAAGACTGTTCCAGAAGCCCCAGTGCTAAGGCACAGAAATGCGTATCGAGGGGAGCAAGACATTCAGTTCGACAGAAGGGTCTCAGTAAGACTGTCGTTAAGAACAGGATGTACTTCAAAGGACTAATTTAACTACATCTTCTGTTTTGACTCCAATTTTCAAGCACTGCAAATATGTCATTTGAGTTTTCCAATTACTTAACCAGTTAAAAAGATTAAATCTAGCAACAGAACCATTACATATGCTTCTGAAGCATGTACTGGAATAGAAGAAAGCACACAAACCCCACAAGAATTAATATAATAAGTTAATTCTGGTCTACAAAGGACTGGTTAAAAATATCCTCCCTCCCCACCCCAGAAAAAAAATTTCTTCACTTACATAGCCTACATCAGGTCTGTAACAAGTGTAGGCTCCTAAAATACTGTGCAACATGTCATGGTAAGGACCACCCTATAATGAAACAAAAACAAGACAGTACATCTGAGGGAACAGCAAACATGCTAAAAACCCTTCAGTGCTAGAGACAGTATCTATTACTCCTGGTGAAGGACACATTATTTCCCTATGCAGCCTTTAAAAGCTCCAAGTCTTTCAAAATTATTTTGGTTTTAAAAGCATGAAACAGCCCTCTATACTGTATTTATTACAAATGTACACAACTCATCCAGTATATCAGTTGCATATTAAATCCTTATATAAGAGGAATGTAAGCCTAAGAGATTCTTTACAGCTTAGTAGCACTTTGACAATAGTGCCAAGAAAGCAGAAAATAGCTAATAAGAGGAATATGCCATAACATACAACATATCAAGAATGTATAGCTAAAAAGAATGTCACATTGTTGACTATCAACAGCTGCCACATCTTACTAGTAAATACTGTAACTGCCTGAGAATTTCCAAAGGCAAAAGTTTTTCACACCAAAATGTTTATTTATCACAATCTAAACTTTTTACAAGGTTGCTGAAATTTGTGTACAGAAGGACAACATAACAGGTTAAAATGAGTCATTAAAGCATACCAAAAACATGCAAGTTAAATTGGTCTTGCATGGCATCAAAAAAAGCCACCAAATCTCGCTTGCTTGAGCTGTGCTCTCTCTTACTGTGTATTCATAACTCAGCAGTGTTGATTCCCTGACTTGGGAACACTCATCAGCATCACTTCCTCAGACAATAACCAGAATTAACTGTGCTCATGAATCATGATGATTACCCAACGGATTGATTTTTTGCCTCTTCCAAATGCGTACCATCTTGAGGATACTCTTTTCTAGATTATTTATAGTTTTTTTCAAACTCTTTATGACCTTTTTCCTCTCAAGATGTCTACTCCAGATTTGAACTCAATGGTAGGTAAAATTAATTTCTCTGAGAAGTCAAACCAAAAATTAACATTGCTTACTTGCTGGAATATACAGAGATTAGGAAATGTTCTTGAGATATCCAGTTTTATTAACTCCAAGCTTGCTTCTCTGTCAGCTGCAGAAAATCCAGCATCTAGAAAAGCCAAAGTTACTGCATTTATTACAAGTATCAGTGTACACACTTGTGGTTGGTTCGTTGTTCTTATTACCCATAAGGGCTAACTTCTGCATAGTTCATTTCTTCTGATGTGAATGCTACAGAATAAGGGTACAGACAGAACAATTCCCTGCATTCTGCACACAGGCTAAGAAGTAAGTAGGTTGTAGTGGGAAGAGAAGTTCTGAAACAGCAGCATTTGATGGATGCCACCTATCTCTAGACTGCCAGCTCACCTTCCAAAATCATGTTTATATATTCTTTGTATTTTGTTACAGATCATGGACACTGCAATACACTCTCCATAACTGAAAAAGATCTCACACAAAGTAAATTTCTAAGGTACTAGTTTTCTTTCTGATATCAAAAAGTGGGGTTTTTTTCTGTGCTGGTAAGTATAATTGGAAATTACCTACTGCTACCTATTGAGCAATCAAAATACAGGAGCTGTCACTAGCCAGTGCTTGCACTAATCATGTGAGCATCTACACTCCAGAAAACAAAGTGCCCGAGGAAGCTGGAAATGTACTGGATGTCACCTTATTTAAGATGCAGACAATCTTAAGAGAACAAAGTAAAGGATTTCCAATCAAAAAATATTTTTCTGCTGATAAATGCCAGTATGAATGTTCTCTTTTTTCCACTCAGCATAATTACTTACCAAAGGCACTTTCAAGCATCTGCATGTAGTTTTATACTCTCTCAAAATCAGACAACTCTTCCAATCAATTAGTAAATCTCAAACCACTCTGTCTGCAAAAATAAATTGCTATTCTCTGAAACATACGCAAAAGATGGGCTCAAAGATGCAATAAGGGACTAAAATGCAATTTTCTGCTATAATTTCAGCTTCGATCCCAAAACTAAAGACACGGCAAATTGTTTCAGTGTTGCAATTCAAATTATAATCCCTGAGCTTTCCTAGTTTTCCTACAAATTGGCATCAAATAAGAACTGTACCTAGAGATAGTTTATAAAGAAAAAGCAACAAGCGTGTTTTGTAAGAGACCATAGTTTCTTTGAGAATCGTTACAGCATCACAGAATGGTTTGGGTTGGAAGCGACCTTAAAGATCATCTTGTTCCAACCTCCCTGCGATCGGCAGGGACATCAATAAAGGATACAGGTATTTCTTGTTTCCACAGAAAGAAGTTTCCTTTTTACAAGACACATCTATGTAGCTGCCTTTTCTTGATTGTTTAAAATCTGTGATTTCATTTCCAGGAACAAGTTTACAAAATCTCTTATTCTGTAACACAGCAGAAATCATTCACCAAAACCCTTACCTTCACATTCTACTTCAGTCCCTCCTGTGCTAAGTGATCGCCATTTCTCTTTGGCACGAGCCAAGCAGATATCATACAGTTCTGGAAAATGAAAACCAGAGAAAAACAAGTCCACTATTTGTAGATGCTCACATCCACTGTCAGGTACTAACTATATGAGCAACGCTGCCCCAGCCATTACAAGTAAGAGTATCTCTAATGTAGCAGCTGAAACTCTCAGTAGGTTACAGTTCTGCAAGACTTGTTCCACTGACCTATAATTTAAGTGACAAGGAAAGGCAACCTAGGCACAAGTTGTGTTTTGTGATCAAGCATTTACTTTTTTCTTTTTTTTTTTACAAAGCACTGATCTTCAAAATTATAGTCCAATTGGGTAATTGGGGTAAGTCTAGAAAATTCCGTTTCAGAACTACACCCAAGGTAACTGAGACAAGCAGCACAGCACAGCAGGATTACAGGCAGTCTGCTGCATTTCCATGCTGGAACGAATTACGTATGTTAGTCTTTCAGAACTGTGTTTTTCTGTACTCTGAAGTAGCACTCTATTTCTATTTTAACAAACACACACATAAACAAAAGGACAAATTTACCCAGGGGTCTTTTAATCTCTCACAAACTTAATGTCTTTCTCTAAATCAAAGGAAGAACACTGTATGCACACTTGTAGCCATTACAACATTAAAAATTCTAAATTTCAAAAGGAAAAAAAAAAGCTTGAGTCATTAATTCTGACCATCTGCAGGTGACATCAAAGCAAGACACAGCAACAGCAATAATCAGAAACAATTCACAGTCCAAGAGCAGCTGGAAGATTAAAAGACACTGCATTTTTGACCAAAACACATCACAGCACCGCCAAAGAAGCGCAGCTAGATAAGATCTCCTCACATCCACACCCGAGGTCCCAATAGTCCGTAATAAATACGCCCCCTTACTATTTGTCTTTGCAAGACAAGGTGGAGGGAACACCAGCCTCACCATGGGTGATGTTCAACTCGTTGCCGATCGCCAAGCTCCAGACTTTGCCTCTCACGCTCGGGGGGATGCCCTGCCACCACAGCTCTCGAACCTTCCGGGAGCAGCACCTGGTTGAAGTTAAACTGGTTATTCTCAGAAATATTTCATTGCCAGTGCAATTGCAAATGCATCTTCCTATCCACGCTGAAGGGATGAAAACCAAAATGAATATCAACAGGCCAAGAAATCAAAGCAATTTGCACACAGCCGTTCTTAGCATTATTTTGCTTTGAACTGTATGAATGGCTTATTTTGACAGAAACACTGCAATCACAGTATCCATAACCTGCAACCACACTTATTGTAGGGGACAGAAATAAACAAATGAAAAGGAAATCCAGATCTGTGCCACTGCCTATGGTAAAGGCTGGACATCTCCATGTAAGATTAAATACAGAACCAAGTTATGGATCTCCCCTCTCCCCCCTGTCATCACCCTGCTGTGCAAATGAGACATGCAGTTTCCCACCCAGCTGTGCAGCTCTAGCACTCCAGAAAAATGCGTGATGATGTAACAGGCAATAACTTGAGATGGGAGCATAAAAGACATTTTAACAGAACGCAGACTTTGAAATGGCTGCAGCTGATGTTCATCAATCTGAAAGCCAGGATGAAGAACAGAATAGCACCTAAGCATCAACAAAGGTTTATGGTAGTGACAAGAAACCAAACCAATTCATTCATCTAAAACCAGATTCTAAACTAATCTGTAAAATAGTGAATACATTGGGGAACTTTTGGATTTATAAACCAATAGAGGAAAAGGTGTCATTTTTACAGCAGCCATAACAGATGCATCTTCAAGTACTAAAGACAGACATGTAAATTTACGATTTGTTTATATTTAACTTATTACTTCAGTTCTCCAGAAATGCATTTTTCAACACATTCTGTCCATCTTTTTAACATATATTCTTAGGACAACTGAATTCCATGATTAAGCAAACTGGACTTATGTGAGCTGTGCAGGTTGTGGTAGTGGTTACACTCAGGTGAGGGGGTGGCGGTTTTTTAAGCGAAGTCTATGAAAAACTAGACAGCAAAGGTAGCTTACCAAGGGCCTGTGCAGTGCCTTTGTAGCAAATCTTTTTAGCACTTAATATTTTTCTACAGTAACTTTTTCCCTACTTCTCTTTCCCATCACTTGATTATCCCAGCAGGTACCACTCTGCAATTAAAAAGGCTTCATAATACCATACACGTACTTCAATCTACAGCTGACAGAACAACATAAACAGCTAAAGTAGTCAAAGAAAGCTCATTTCTGATAAATGCATGGTGCTCAATCATTATGTTTTCTGCTTTTACACTCTCTACCATAGACCACTTCTAGCGTTTCACAGTTTCTGAATATCCTGAACCTCCATTAAAGACAACTAATAAGAATCAGAACTACATCACTTCCAGTAGCTGTCCAAAAGTGACTTCCAAAGAAAAGCTTCCAAGAACATAAAAAATTTTGCTTGCTAATTTTGTAACTTCTGTTCAGGATACAGACTCAGCAATTTTAATTATATCTCAACATAACATACTGTCTTACATAGTTTCCCAGTTGGGCAAGATTTCATTGTTCCACGTTAAAACAGCATTGCCGATGCTGTCTTCCAGTTTACAGCGTTCTTCCAGTTGTTTCTTTCTCTTCTGGGCTTCTTTAAGCTCTATGGAAAAGCAATTTCCTTTTTAAGTTAAGCAAGCTGAACAGTGATGCCAAATGTGAATGAAGAACAGAGTGGAACTAGGTGTAACGCTCACCTGTGATGGATGGGACAGGGGAGCTGGATAATACACAGCTCCTTTGACCCTTCAAACCTAACCACATTAAAACCTTTGAATTATCATAATCTCTGGCAGCCAACAACCTCACGTAGTAGGCAAGGTCAGAGTATTTCCTAATAAAGCCCCACCCCTTTTTTTTTGTCTGACTCAAAAATACAGGCTAACGTACTAGAAATTTTCTATTTTGTTTTCACTCTTATGTGTTCTCTTTGTAAATTATGATTTAGACATATTGTCAGGAAATCAGAAGAAACATTTTTCACACTACTTTGTGTATGGTTAATCTAAACCAAATATCTATATACTGGAAACGTTCAGTTCATTAAAAAGAAAACATTTTATGTTTAAACATATTTAACATTTTTGCATCATCACTCAGTATTTCTGCTTGCATCATCAACTACTATTTTCCCACCAGCAAATTTGTCAGCCGTGCCATTTAACAAATGCAGTCAGACACTCAGTATAGCAGCACAGTGCAAGTACAGGACATGTGCACGCACGGGCACACTGTACACTATATGCAAAGGTACTGACCTGCTAAGAAAAACCAAGTAAAGAGCAGCAGTACCATGAACAAGGTTTAGAATGAACACACACAACCTGACAGGTCCACTTTAAAGCCCAAGAGAAGCTGTGCCTGAGAAGAGCCACACCAACAGTCTTGTATTATTTTCAGTTTTGATACGAGCTCTTCATAATCCCGCCTAAATGCAGGCTTTGATTTTTTCTCTATACAAAAAGAGGGTGTTTACACTCTTTGATTTCTTGACCTCTACACAATACATCACTCTGCAAAGCTGCTCATCTGGAGTGGCTTTAGGGAAAATGGATTTGTCAGAGTATTTATCTGGAGAGAATAGCATACTGCAGTCCAGTGAAGCCAGCACAAGGAACTGGCCCACTGCCTAACCTGAACATCATCCCATTTCTCCCAAACCATCTACCCTACATGCAAGGAAGGAACAGAGAAACTCCTCTGGACTGCTACACATTAAGTGGATACACTAACACGGGAGTCACATGAAGTTAGAACTGCACTGGTAGGCCTATGATGTTCAAAACTATAAAAGGATTACCAATATGTCAACTGCAGCAAGAAAATCATGTGTTTATATCACCTTTCCACCATCTCACGGGGCTGGCCAGATGGAAAATAAGTAAATAAATAAAAATTCCAGTAGCTGTCATTGGACACAAAACTTCCCTTAGTCAAAAATGTCCTATTATTGCAATACTTGTTTTGAACTAGAAAACCCAGATGGTCAAAAATATCAGCAGAAGGAAATCACTACTGTCAGCTCTACGTGATGTGCACAGAACAGTGTTACTGAGACATTTCTGTGAACAATGTCTGATGAGATTATTAGAAAAACCTTGGGAAAGCTGTAAATTTTAAGTGGAAGACAGATTATCAAATTAACATAACTGTGTACATTTCCTTATGTGGAAAATTAAGTATTTACATACTATGGCCTGAACGGGTTGCTCCCAACCTGAAACTATCAAATATGTTGTAGTTATCTATAGAAGTCTAGTCTTCACTAATTTGACTTTGATTTTACAAGGGTAAAGGAACAACCCTCACGATCAATACAGGCTGGGAGATGAGGTGCTGGAAAGCAGCTCTACGGAAAAGGACTTGGGGGTGTTGGTGGATGAGAAGCTGGACATGAGCCAACAGTGTGTGCTTGCAGCCCAGAAGGCCAATTGCATCCTGGG
>WUAM01000321.1:1763472-1797075 GCA_024336885.1 Actenoides hombroni
AGCGCCGCTAATCAGCCGCGGAGCCTCCGCACCGATCGGTTCTCTCCCTCTCGCCCAGCGCTGCCTGAGCACGCACGGCGCGCCCGGCGGCGGCCCCACGGGGAGAGGCGGCCCCGAGCCCTCGCTGCAAGGGGGAAACGGCCCCGGCCCGGCGCACACGCGCCTCTCCCCTGCCCGGACTCCCCGGGGAGGCGAGCGCTGCCCTGCCAGGCGCCGAGCTCCACCTGACCCGAGCCGCCCGAGCAGCGCTTCCCAGCCCGCTGCAGAGCCCAGCCCAAGAGGAGCACTGAAAGCTTGCCCAGGGCCGCGTGCGTTACCCGCAGTTACCGGTGTCTCTGCCTGAAGCAGCCCCCAGGCACCGCTGCTGGTTGAGGACGCAGCTGCGCTCCTGCCGCGCTGCCATCTCTCGCCGTTGCTCTTCCCCTCCCCCGTCCCTGGCTCCAAGCCGGGCGTTTGCGGGCAGCGGCAGCGGTACGGGTAGGGGTACCGCGCCTTGCCGAGGCAGCCCCGGCGACAGCCCTAAGCGCAAGGGAAGCTACAGCTCCCCTGCCCTTACATCAGTCCCGACGGAACAGCAGCAGCGTGATGCTGAAATACTTCCTACGGCACAAGCATCTTTTCTGCACCACTCACGCTCTGTCCTCCTCCCACGACTCTAAAAATCAGACATAGGTATAAATCTCTTCCCCGGCTCAGACAACTTCCACATCACATCTTGTTAAAGATTTTGCCTCAGTCCAGATGAATGAAGTTTGCCACCGTGCCCAAAAAACTCCGTTATCTAACATAGGTGAGATATTCAAGTTGCTGTGGCACCATCTTTAGTAACCCCCCATTTTACCCTATTATCATTCATCCACAACTGTTGGCTGTCCTTGTCTCGGTACTGCACTGGGCATTCCGGATTCATTCATCTTAGCAAATACAGTTTGCAGCTGCCAGGCTGAATTACTCATGGACCTTATCAAAGCCCGATCCTGAACTACAAAATGAGCAGCAAAGGCTGACGTGAAAACAACCAAAGGCACTTAAATACTCTGCTTTCAAGAGGTGGCTTTGCAAAAGGTGAGATAACTTTCTCCAAACTGCTAGCTGCTGTATCAGCTATTGTTTTCAACCTGTGACTTCTCATCTAAACGGTGGATGCAGCGATACTATACCAAATGAGGAACAGCCCACTGTTTGAAAAGTATCTCAGCTTCACCGATGAATTACAGACATCTGCCAACCAAGCGTCTAGTGTCTGAGCACTAATAATTATCACAACGGCAAGTTAACATAGCTCACAAAAAACACAACAGCCTCCAAAGGTAATGCTTTTTCTCATAAGCTACCTGAAGTAGTAAGTTATTGCACGTATTAAAAACAAAACAAAAAACCCAACAAGACACCATTTATGTAAAATTACAGCTACTAAAACCTACAGATCATGAGGAAGAGCAACCTTAGGTGGACAACAGTACTCCTGTGGTAAACCTCTGCGGTTCAACAGGCTGCAAATAGAATGATACCGAACTCTCTCTTCAGATGAGGCAAACAGCCATCTGCCAATCCACCAAAAGAGAAGCTCCATCACCGATGCCTTTTGCAAAACACTGACTGGGAGAGAGTGATGCCTGGTGACATGGGAAGATACTTCTGTGGGGTGAAAAGCTAAGTATGCTTCGTAACTCAAACCATAGCTAGCCACATGTTACATGGTTGGTACATGGTTGGTAGCAGTCACTATTTTCAGGCTGCAACAATTTTAATAGTACTTGATGCTACTTGAACAAGTTATGCACAAGCTTTAAATACAGGTTTTTTTCCACTGGAATTCCCACCTCATTCAGCGTACAAGATAGAAACTGGATCACGACTGCACAAGCAAACAGAAGTAATTTTTTTCCCGTCTTTTCTTTTGAGTCTGACTTCTGCCTATAAATACTGCTTCAACATTCCCTTCTGTTGCTTCAGAGCTTTCTACTGCACGTCCATCTGTCCAAAGTCTCTTGTCTTTTATTTATAAAGTGGTTTACCAGATAAATTTAAGCTAGTAGACAATCAGCACTTCACTGCCCTCCCCTGCCCTTCTGGCCCCCACCCCATATTTTTTCTTGTGTCACCATGAAGTAGCTGTGTGACTGTACACTACACGAGATTGGGGAAGTGATACTGCTAAAAACTAACCTTTTGTTTTGTTGTATTAGTTTGGTTACTCTGGTGAGGTCTGCTGTGGGGCAGTGTGAATGTGGAAGGAAAAGGAAGATAAAGGAGCAAGCACAAGGGCTGTTTCTTGCAGAAGCTTAACTGAAACCAGCAGATGATGAAACTTGTGATGATCTTTGGGTCAGGAAAGTAAGATCTGATTCTTGACATGGCAACACATACAGTAACCAAAGAGGAGGAGACTGACACCTCAGGCAAAGACAAGATTATGAGAATATCCTTCAAAACCTAAGAAAACACAAACTGCTGAACTCAGATTTTAAACTTTCAAACAACTCCTTATGGGATATGTAAGAGGGCTTTTTATGTAACTCCAAAACCAGTACAAAACTATTCTGAAATGCAATTAGTTTGTTAGTTACTGATCTAAGAACCCGAGAACTCCTGAGTTGCACACTCAACCCGTACACTTTGCCAAAGTGATCTGGCAAGTTCTCCAGTAAGTTAATGGTTCAAGAATCATCAGCCCTACTTGCTTGACCCATATATATATAAATAATATATATATTAAATATATATATTTAATCCTCTTCTGTTATAGAAAGGATACCAGAGCAGAAGACAGCCATGTGATGACAGAACTTCACTGAATTAATTGAATTGAAGGTATCCAATTAAGGAACATGTAAAACTTAAGCACAGATAAGGCAAAGATAGGTCTTCCAAGAAAGAGTAACAGTTTGCTGGTTTGGAGTCCATCTCCTCTGATCATGCAGCATGCTACCTATTAGATGGTTCTCACCCTTAGGGTTCATGTTTCATTTGTGCTATATGTAAATAATTTAAGTGCTTTCTGGTTCATATAGAGTGGCGTGCTTTATGAAAAAAGCTGAAGGTACCCAGAACAGTTCCTGGTACTTGAAGTACACTGCGAGACAACGCGTATCTTCGAGCCATGAGGCTTAACAACAGCTCTTTCTTGTCAATCAGACTGAACAGTGTACTGTTACAAGTGACTCCAATATGAGTCACAGTAACAACAACAAAAAAACCCCTTACAATTTAGAACATTGAAAAGGATGTAATTTAATCTGCATAGACTACCAGGTGCCCAGTTTCCCTATATACTGACATTATCTGATACGCTGCAATATCAAACAAGTGGAAACATTACAACAAAGGCTTCTGACAGGGCAACCATCTGGTAAATACTTGAGTAAGAGCATACAAGCTAAATGGCTATTTTACCTTTTGTTTGGTTGGTTTTTGTTTTTTTTTTAAATGAATATGTGCCAGAATAAAATACTACAACACCTGCTTTCAGCATATCCCTTAAATGTCACTTCCAGGCACTGGGACTACGGTGGTTATGGACTTCATCTAACAACCTAATATTATACAAACTACATGTACTCTCACTGATCTCTCCACCTCAATTTTCTGTGCAGTCTCAGCACCACGCAATTCCAAATAATCTCTCAGCAACTTTTTCTTCCAACATTTCACATTAGTGCTGATGTTGCAGAAGAAAATTTATCTTTCCTGTCTAGTCTCAAATAACGTGCTCTTCGGTCTGGCTGACGAGCATGTCAGAACTGTCCCCCTCATTCTGAGCGAGACACAGAAATAAAAGGACTCTCCACACCACATCAGCTTCATGCTGATGCCATTCTGAAATGGCCAAAGCAACCAGGTTAACTCCAGGATTAACAACAGGTGAACTCCCAGGAGTCACAGGAATATGGCATTTTGTCTTGCAAGTTCTCAAATCAGTTGCAAATATGACCGCCAGTACTTGTAATCTTCAAAGACATAATAAAAGCCACCCAAGAATGCCACCTCCTTTGCAATGCACAGCAGCTTGTATTATCATGCTGTTCAGATACCCACCTACCACAGCACACAGTTACTATGTTTGTTTGCAAACAGCTGTCTATGGAGCTAAGCATGTGCAGGCTTGGACTTAGCTACGTGACTTCAGTACATGCACAAAACTAGGGGGAGAAAAGGTACTTGACTTGATAGTTTTAACCATACCCCCCTTCTCCCACCCCTTTTCAAATCCCTCTGCTGATTTCTATTCTGCGTCCTCATCAGGATTTGTACATCTCTAAGGATCTCTGACGTTTTCTAGTTTGATACTTCAAAAAGAAATGACAGAAAACCAAAGTGATAAGTCTATTACACTAAAACCTCTTTGTTTTCTACATTCGTGTTTGCTTCTCTGATCCCTGAAGTTACCTTGAAGCTGTTACTAGCACCAATTTCTTAGACATGTAATATCATCTTCTTTTGTACTCGTACATCATAGTGTGCTTTGTACCATCTCTCACCATCTGTTCAGACTAGGGGACTCCTGTACATTCTGCATTTAATTTTACAAAAACTGCATCAACGTGTAAATTCTCCTGAATATAACCTTTACAACTTAAGATTCATTCTTAAGGAGAAAAGAGCATAGCTTTTTAATATAAATAGAATATATGAAGGAAGGCAACACACCTTCATAGCCTAGCTTAAAGCAACTACTATTTCCAGACTTTAATATTCATGAAACTCTTTCATCCAAACTTTGTCATGCTCTAGAAACAACTTCTCGATAGGGCAAAAGAAAATGTTTGTAGAAATCACTAACAGGCATAAAAAATGTGTAATAAAATCATGGTGAAAAATGAGATCAATGAGAGAGAGAATGAAAACATAAAATTTGAAAAAATATTTTTCCGGTCTTTCTTCAGAAAGACACTTAAGGGAAAATGTACCAGTCTATTTTTTTTTTTTAATTCTTACATCCAGATCCTTAGAGTTTCCAGTAACACACATACAGTAACTCCATTCATTCTGCAAAGCCAAAGAACATCAGCTTTGTTTGTTGTTGTTAGCGAGCATGGTAAGAGTCAGCCTTTCAGAACCTTCACTTCTCCCTCCTTTAATTTTAGATGAAGTTTGAGATGTATACTCTGGAAGACAGACAAAGAAAACCTCTGGGTCAGGTTTCTTGGGAACTTGCTTCTGTTCAACACAAAAATAACTTACTGAAGTCTAGCAAAGTTTTCTTAATTATACATTTTTGCAACCCCAGTTTTAGTCTCCTGCTAGAATAGGCAGTTCCACCACAATATTTAGAGACTAATACACCTGCCTTTAAGGATTTCTCTTTGGCTTTGCTTCATGGTAATGTTTTGCCAAGCGTTTGTGCAATGCAACATTCAAAAGTACATGCTGGTATTTCCAGGCTAGCTCTCTACAGACTTTTATTTTTAATTTAAAAAGCCAGGTGTGGAGGGAAATCTGAAAGCAATACACACGGGAGCACAAATGGTGGAAGGTTACCCTACTGAAAAGACTTTCTGGCTATCCAAAGATGCAGGCATTGAGATATTTATCTGTGGGCACTAACAGACACACAAATGCCAGCTCAGTGTTGAATTCTCTTGCAACAACAAATGAGAACAAACTTCTACTGATATATCAGGTCTTCTGCAAACTTGCCTTCCCTGGCCTGGAAATTCTGTGGGGCAGGAAGAGCTGTGTACTTCATGGTCCGAAGTCAAACATTTTTCCATGCATTTGTGGCTTCTTGCATTTAAAAATAATCTTGTGCCATGTGAATTGTATTCCATTTCATGCTAAACACCAACTTGGGCTCCAAAGTAACTGTTTCAATTAAGACAGTCAAACATTATGATCTCATTGGACAGCTTTAAACTTCCAGCATTTCCCCTAAAACATATCACTGGCATTGAACCAGACCCCACATTTTACCTGCACTAACAAAACCTACAGTACAATCTATTCAGCACCTGGGTGACCTTCTCCAGGTGGCCCTGCTCTGGCAGGGGGGTTGGACTAGATGATCTTTCCAGGTCCCTTCCAAGCCTTAACATTCTGTGATTCTTTATTCCATAAAGGAGTTATTTATCTTTAAACAGTAACTGTTATACCTGTTTACTATCCCTACAGCTTCCAGGGCTTTTGACCCAGACAATTTATGAGGAGTTTTAGAGAGTAACAAAACTAAAATAAAAGCTTTAAAACTGGAGAAAGGAGGAAAGAAATCCTCTCATTTCTCTTATAACAAAACAAAACAAAAAACCAAAACTAAAACAAAAAGAAACCCAACCTTTGTAGTTTATCTGTTAAAACTAATAGTCAAAGCTGATTATTCTCTATTAGCCTGATGTTCATAACATATTCTGGGCTTTCGTACGTTCGTAACATAAGGGAAGAAGTTCCAATAACATCAAAAGCAGCACTTCGGGAGGTAGACTCTGCTAGATTACAATACCCAGGTGGGTCACATAGCATTCTTTTACTATTAAAGTAAACAGGAACAACCCCTCTGCCATAGTATAAAGTTACCCTTTTGTTTACTGGATGGGGACTATTAGTCTGGCTTTATCTGGTTAGATATGATAGTAGTTTTGTTCAAAGCAGGTAACTTTCAAGACAGGACAAGGGCAACACACTCTTTGTGAAGTAATGCAGCCTACTGGAAGTGCTGAATAGTCTACTTAGTACAATTCTTGGTGAGGAAAAAAATAAATTTAAGACTTCATTGGTGACAATACAGGTTTCCTTTCTTTACTCATTTTTATTTACTTTCACAAACATTAGATGCCCTTTATATACGATTACAATTTAAAAATATCTTTAATTGGATCAGAAGGAAAAACATGAAATAGCAGTGCATTAAAGCAATTTGCAAGTTTAGAGTTATAATTATTAAAGGTGTAACTAATTTTCCCACTTATTTCTACAGACAGCAACAAGCATAGGTTAGTTTTTGACTAATTACAGTAACTATGCCACCCTGCACTACAATTGTGCTTTTGTTTCTTTGTTCTTAAAGAAAGGAACTCAAGCACACCATGAAAGATCTAAATCCTGCCCTTCTGACAGCTGACAAGTGGAAATGAATGCAGAGGAGAACACAGGAAGTGACTCATTTACACCCTGGGACTTCTACTGCAGAACAGCGAAAACGCACTACACGCTTTATGGCCTAGAATGCCTTAAAGGGTGAACAAACTCTAGATGCAAACAACCACCCCACTCATTCACAGCTGTAGCCATACAGTCACAATGATTTCTCCAGTGATGTATCCAAACAAACCCAGTATGAGCAGAAGATCCAAAAAAGTAGATCTAGATCCTGCAAGAATCAGCAGCCAGCTCAAACCAACCACTTCCTCTTCAGAAGGCCCTGAATGGACCATCTGAACACAGCATAAAGCAGTTAACACAAATGCTTAGAAAAGCTCACTATTTTTAGCCAGCTGCCAGCCATCAGCAAGGGGCTGCAGATGCAGAAGCGGAAGCCGCACAGCCCAGCTTCCATCTGGAGAGCTCCTGCGCAAGGGGCTGCAGGAGAACTTCCACACATCAGCAAACAGTGCACTCTGCTCTGGGGTGGGTTTTTTCGGTGGTTTGGTTTTTTGTTGTTTTTGCTTTTTTCCTGGATAAAGCATGCTGCTCTCAAAAGGAGGTCTTGTCACTGTCTGCCTAAAGCAGAGGTTGTATCAATTTCTTTCAGTATTTCTTGCTGGGTGCTGTGGCTCTGCAACTCTTCTCCATGTAATATGTTCAAATCTAAAAGCAGACCTGGAGTAAAGTGATTTTATTAATCAACTAGGATTACAGCTTAAAAACATAAAAGGAAAATCAAGTGAAGATCGACCTGAATGACAACTGACCCAGATCAACGTACAAAGATTTTTCCTGGTATACCGTTACAAGCTTAATTATTCATCCCATAAAAATGCATCACCTATGGAGCCAAACAATCTATTCAGCTGTTTCAAGAGAGAATTTTCATGCAAATTTTATCACTGGTACCAAAAAAAAAAAAAAAAAGAAAAAAAAAAAAAAGAGTGAGACTGTTCCATCTCCTCTTCTCCTCAAAACTAAAAAACCCAGGAATAACTGAAAACTGAAACCAGTTTGGTAGGAGGGGGTGGGAAGCCGCTGCTGGCAGCTCGTATGATAGAAGCCATATTAATGTGATCATCAAGGCTGAATAATCTGACTCAAAGGACTTTGTTGTAGTGATAAGAGCAGAACAAGCAAGGTGCACTGAAAAGCCTGGCTCCAAGCTTATGCTGCACACGGGCAAACTGCTCCTGGGGCCTCGCACAGCCAGGCTGTTATCCACAGCTCCACCTCTTTGGTGGCTTCACAGCAGGACTCCAACCCCCCAGCAAATCATTTATTTGAATCTTGATCCTTATGGGGAAAACCAAAAAACACCTCTCCGCCACCCGTGCCATGAGAGCACATCACGGCTTTCAGAACAGAAATCCTTGCACGTTGGGGAAGATGACAATCCCGAGGTTAAAAATCACAGCTGCTTTTAATTTCTAAGGAACTGCCATTAGAAATTCCAAATATTCTGATATGGAATGTCAGCAAATGAGATCATAAAATGTTTAAACCTGGACTTATGAGTAAAGATCGTTATTGAGAGATCTCCAGTGTTATATGTGCCAAATTTTACTGGTCTTGAAACTTGGAGAAAATGACAACATTCCACTGAGCTCTTATTGGAATTCATATAGTTGAAGTGAACAGTCTTCACAGGGCTACACCATATTTGGAAGGGGAAAAAAAAAAAATTACACACTGATTAAAAAAAATGTTTTCCTATTACAGAAAAAAAGAAGAGGACTACAGAAAAAAGTAATTTCATTTAAGCTGCTCCTTTGGGGAAGAGAGCAGTAGTGTGTCTCTAGGATACAGCTCAAATCTGACTTCCCTCTATACACAGCGGTCTCTTAACACACATGGTCATGACCGGCCAGTTGCAAACAAGTTCTGTGATGACTGATGACATGAGAAAAAACCAAATGATATGCTGAGAACATTGTTATGTCTTCTTGAATTTTCAAAGGAATTTCTTTTTCAAAAGCATTCATTAACAAAAACACTGGGAGGAAAGAAAAAGAAAAAAAACCCAAAAGAAAAGAAAAAAGAAGTTGCAAACACACAGTATCTACATCTACTGTTCTTGCTATTTTTAAAAAGAGTTACCAAAGGAAACAGTGGCCACAAAGCCTAGCTCAGCTCTACAGTCTACTGGAAAGAAAGAGAATTTCATTCTGTGGTTATTCTCAGTGAAGTGCCATCATCTTTTAGTGCATTTTCACACTTCAATTACAAAAGCAAGTGGCATAACCAGTTCTGCTCAAGCAGGATTCCTTAGGATAATTGACACAAAAAACTACTCATGCAAACCTTCACTGTAACTGGACTTCCAGCTTCTCAGACAATATTACTTGTTCCGACAGCTTTTAAGTTTTAAAACATTTAACTGGGTGAAAATTGCACAAAAGCTCTTGGTGACCATGCAAAGCAATTCAACCTTAGCATATGTCAATACTGATTCTTCATCCAAAGGCTAATATTCATGTATATTGTCAGAATTCAAAGCAGGAGAAACACCTGCTTAGCTGGAGTGAATTTAAACCTCACATTGTTAAAATACAGTATGACACTATGTTGTATATACACTAGCTGAACAAGTGAGTGCTATCAGAAGCTTTTAGAGGAATTGAGAAAAGGTTTATGGGCTAAAAAAAACCAACCTGTCTGATCATTCTTTTGGTCAAAGGGAAAAAAAAATGCTATTTCTCCTTACATATTGTGTCTGTACCTTTCATCCTTATAATAAAGGTTATCAGAAGATGGAACCATGGACGTAGCAATGAATTCCCTACAGCAATCTACAGCCAAATTCATGGGATACTCACAAGGCTCTAATTAGTGACCTGGCACAAAGGATTTCTTTTCATGTCTGTCCAGAAATAAAAAAAGTTGACTTGAGACTGCTTGGTGGCTCAGTCACCTTAGCTCCTGTGCACAAAGAGCTTGATACCAAGCATGTACCATCAAATGGATTTCTCTAGGTACGTCAAACTTGAGGACCAATACCAACAGAAATTGATAATCATAGCTACTACTATGGACATGCTATTTTGTGGCATCTTAGATAATCCAAAGAACTTTTGATAATCTAAAGAAGTTACATGCAACTTGAAATATATTTTTTCCTTTTTTTTTATGATGGGAAAACATAATCAAGTAAAAATCATTATGAAGAACTTAGCACTTTTCCTCTAAGTTGCCCTTCAGAATTAACTTAGACTAAGATTTTGCTAATAAAAACACTACTCAAGAGCCTCTGTAGTTTGGCAGGTTGAGTCTCTTACAATCTATGGACTAATAAGTATTTCACCACATAGACAATAACGTCACTGTGAGCAAACATTTTGAAGGAAGACCTGGACTTCATGGTATGAATAAGTTCGTTGGTTTTTTTTTTTCCTTGAAAAGAACCAGTAAGACAAGCCTCAGCAGCCAGAGAAAGGCAAGGCTCTTGCTCAATAAACAACCACTGATTCAAGTATCAGCACCAACAGAGGCACTAACAGGAGGCAGAGAGTCAAACACCAAAGGACAGCACAGTCTACATTTCCACCCTTTCTCAACCTTGAGGCATCTTAGGTAACAAACTCCCAGAAGCCTGTCAGTTTTCTGCCACCAGCAAACAGGCATGAAACCCTTTAAGTGGGCACTGAGTGTCTCTTCAGTAAACACCCAAGAGGCAGAGCAATGAAAAGTTAGCTACAAGGGCATGCCAACATACAGTTCTTTTGTCATGCCAGCAGCACAAAATATCAGAAATAAGTCTGTCAGAGCACTGAATCTTACGAATGAAGACAGATAATCCTGCACATACAGAAGACATAAGGAATAAAGCATACTATGGGAAGGAAGCAATACGCATGGTAACTGGCCAGCAGCACATAAGCAATATCTACCTATTTCTCATCGCGTCTGCACAAGCCCAGTCGTGTAATATAATCAGAAATTCACAGTATGGAGCAACAGATGCTGCTACAAATCACTATGCTAAACTCAAGAGATCAACTGACAACAGGATTCTAAACCCTGCTGATTCCCCATGACGTCTGAAAAACTGACTCTACCTCCCCTCCTTCCAGTTTGTTTTGTTGAAGCATATAGGAACTCAGTTACACACAACACCGTGTTAAAAGAATACCTGGATTTTGAATTAGCCCTTCTGTCCCAGTGGCATTTTCCATCTGGACAGTGTGCTCTACAGACTCCACTCAATATACAGAGCTGACAGCATTCAATTAACAATTATGATGCTCCCACCACTGTTCAGGACCTCACACCTCCCATACTGACAGGTTCGTGTAAAGAGTGTTCCACAATATTTTCCACATCCCTTTGCATAAGACAGTGTGGTAGTCAAGTCATGAAACACTGGTGATCAAGATACAAAGTCTCAAGCTCCAAAACAGTCACCAAACTGGCATCTCCAAACAATCAGCTTCTCAGGGCATCCAGTTTTTACAGTGGAATTCATATAATGCAAGTGTAACTCCCACTGCACTGAGCTTTGAGGAAGGCCACAGCACAGCAAATTAAATTTAAAAAACAACAAACAAAACCCAACCAAACACACACATACACACACACACAAAAAAACCAAACAGAAAAGCCAACCCAAGTTCAATTTCAAGTACTCTCACTGTCAAAGTAACCCATGAACAGTAACCTGACTGTGCTTTTGGGTGCTGGTGAAGCCTGATTACTTATTCACAGCATTACTCGTGTCTCAGAAAGCCTACGTGTCAAAAATAACTTCAGGAAAGAGACAAATAAATTAGGAAGCATAAGTTATTGTTATCTAAGAGGCACTGGAGACAATTGTTTCAGACTTGCAATCTTGCCAACTAATGGTTGGATACCATACCACATAATTCTTTAATAGACACTTTTTTCTAACATTTAATACAACCATTCAAAGCTGTAATATTCTAGGAACACTGAATACTCACAACGGAACTGGATCTGAAGGAAAAACATTCACAGTACTAGCAACAACCACAAAATGTTAATAAATTATTTACCCACTTATCAAAGAACCGATGACTAAAATAAAATATGCTGCTAAGTGTCAAAGCACCGCGATTACTACACCAATTGTGTCATCAACAACAATCGCTGGTGAAGGCTTCAGAACTGTTAATTGTATCAAGACAAGCATGGTGACAACTTCAAAAAGCTGCTTAAACTTCACTTAAATTAACAGCCTAGCTGTAGCTAAGAACAGTCTCACACCTGGACTTCCAGAGCACCCTAAATTAAGCAGCACAATCCTTCAAATCAGTACATTCTCTTTTCACACACAGCAGCTGGTTTTGAAGTTGTTACTACACAGTCTCTCTCCATGCAAACCTCCCTGTTCCAACAGTGACTTGAACAAGAGAGCGAGAGCGGAATGAAACAAAACAAAAGCCCCAAACACATAAAATGCCAATATTCAATCCAAACATCCCAGATCAAGTGAGACAGATTGAAAGACAATGTTTTCTTCTCACTGAAAGAGCAGCTCCTAAGTTACTGACCACATAGTTGGATTTCCCAAGCTTTTTACCCATTGGGAAGGCAGGTTATTTGATTCACTAGCAATGTCCTTGGGTTCATCTGTAGTAGAACCAGTCGTCTGAAGTGTTGTTTTCCACATTATAGTGCTATAACTTGAGAAGTGGTATGCAAAGGAGAAAAGGAGTTTTCACCATGTTTTCTTATTCTTATGACACACTAAGGAAGGTCTGAAAAGATTTTTGTATAACTTCTTCTCCCCTTGGCCTGGCCCCAAAAACAGCTGCTAAAATTTGACAAATCATAGATCTATCTACTGGCAAATATCAGCAACAGACACACACACAAACCAATGTCAACATGATTTCAGCAGACAGGGAGACACATAAATTCTTTGGTGTTTCTGATGCTTTTAAAGTTTTTCTCTATTCAAGGAATCACTCAATAAACAATTTCAGCACGCACTCTCTTTTGAACTATACTGTACAAAGGGAAAAAATATTTTATTCCATTCACTTATGCTGTATTGTTCCAACATTTCAAGTCAGTAAACAAATTTTCATCAAGACACACAGAAAATTTCAACTCCAAACAGCATATAATTCAGAAAACAAGGAAAAGGTGAAGCTAGCATTCCAACACAAGTTTCTGGAACACTACCACATTCACTCTACCTTGAATCTATATATTTTTATTACTATTTAAGCATAAATAAGCCAAGGCCCCACAGAACACAATTTTGCTTCAAACAGCATGGTATAGATGGGTCTATGGCACAAAGGCCACAAAACAGTGAAAGCCAGAACAAGATAAAGAAATTTGAAGGATTTTCAAAATACCTGCTAAGCTTGATTACAAAAAACAAATACACATTCATATACTTTGAATCTTCACATGAAATGCTTTTATTATAAAGTGATATGTGTTTTCATGGAGTACTTAATGACCACGCAGAACACATTCTTTTGAAGGGCACTGTTATAATGGAAGTAAAATGTCAATGAAGATTCTTCTTTGGTACTGTCCAAGAACTTGTGTACAACTCATTAAACAAACAGGCTTCACAGTCATATATTCAGATCATAAACTTGACTGACTCCCACATTCACCACTAATCCTAATACAAAATTAAACAAATACCTTTAGTATTTTCTTTGGATCTTTCTGTGAGTTTTCTCTGAGAGGTGCTTTTCCAAACAACTTCCATCCCACATCATTTTGCTTTTCAAATCTTGCACTTTGCTTTCTGGTAAGAAAATTCCTAATAAAAAAAAAGTTTAAGAAAAATCATTGATTAATTATAATAAACAAAAGGATCGAAAATTTGTTAACCTTATGTAACCCAATCATGTATTTCACCTCCTCTTGTGATTGTGTTGGCAGGCAATTTTTCTCAGCCTGGAGAAGTTCATCATGCAAAGCAGGATTATCACCATGTGAGGAAATGGACTTGGTTAAATACAGATTTTTAGTAGATTTTAAAAAGCTAATTTGTAACTTCCTAAAAGTGACCATCCTTTTTAGCCTCCTTCTATATCATTCAGCCTCACTCTTTTAAAGCAAGACTAAGACACTAAATCTCTTGCTGTATAAACATCTCTACCCACTTGTTACAACACACTACTACCAAAAACCCCACAAAAACATTCCAGATATGGTAGCATTTTATTGTATTTTATCTGTTTTCATAAAAAATCATTTTTCCTGAATAACCTTAAAAGCAGCTATCAACACATTAATTCTCAAATGCCTCAGAAATGCCTCAAATACAGTTTAAACACTGTAGTAGCAGTCAGAAAGCTAAAACCATTGAAAATTACATTACTTCTTATGGATGTTGCTAGTTTTTAATTATAAAGAGATATGTAAGGCTTGAGTCTTGTCACCACAACTGTTCTACCAGAACTGGAGATCTTGTACAGACCAGTGTTCACACTTGCGGTAGCACGCAGCTCCTCCAAGAGCACAACAGATATTCTACCCCCACAGCACGACTGCATTATTAAACAAACATCATTTTCTTTTGTCATACTGTCTAGTTCAGCAAATATTCAAATACATCCAGGTTAGCTCAATTATTTACACACCTTGTGGTAGGTTTTTCTGAGAACTCGACTATAGGCTTTCACTCCCTCATTTAAAAGCAAAAAAAGCAAACAATTCCACTGAGACAAAAGCATTTTTGCTACTTTAATTAGCAGGCAGCTATAGTACCTTTGATATCATAGATGCTCCCAGTCTGGCATTACTGCCTTTCCTTACAACTACTACCTTAACGTCCTGGGGCCTGATCCCACCAAGAACAAATCGTTTCTCATTCATAAGTCTGTCAGTTTGGGAAATAAAGCCATAGTGAGCTTCATATTCTAAAAGGGCTGAATACATCTGCAGTAGGAACCTCTTGGACATGAAGAAGTTGTTTTTCCCGGCCACTTTGGATTAGCTAACATAAGCGATATCAGAAATACACCAAGAGAGAGAGTACTGCTTGGAATAAAGGAGAAATGTTTAATATGAGAATATCAATCGAGTCACAACTGTCAGGGTGCACTGGAATGTGTTACACAGTTAATAAGGTGCACTGCCATCCTTAAATATCAGTATATTTACACAAATGATCACATGCTTCTAACTCACAAGGGTACAGTTACCTTGAAACCCAAAGCAGGAACAAATTATCTTATGAAAAGATAAGAACAAAGTGTTTAGGTACCGAAATCACGCAAGTCAATAACAAGTGATGTCAAAGCCAAGCAGTAACTGTACTACAAACTCCTTCCAGCTTTCCCCTACCCCACATCACACAAAATAAAATGTCATATAAAGCTGTGGGGGAAACAACTGTAGGGAAAGCACTAAGTAATAGTAGCATGGAAAATGCAGAAACATACTGCCATGGTTTTTTTTAGTTTGCAAGCAAACTAAATTCCAGAGTACAGACTGCCTTCAGAGAAAAGAAGAGCTTCTAGCATCCGGGACACCTGGAAAAGCCCCATAAGGAGGCACATCTGTGGGACAATTCTGTGCCCATTCAAATCCTCTTCTGCAAGTAAAAAACTTCCACCGTAGTTCATTAGCGCTGCAATAATGCGAAAATTAAAGGACCAACAGGCAATTTTCTCTCCCTATCTATCCACATCAGAGGTTTCTAGCACAGGCATATACAAGCAACAGTCCTCCCAATCTCCTCTGAGGGATTTCAGAGTGGCAGTAGGACTTTATCCTTAGAGCAAAATAAAGATGAATTGGAATGATGAAGTAGAATACTTCTCTGCTGAAAGTGCCTGGGTAAGGTGAACTAAACCTGAAAAGTCAGTTTGACATATTTGCTTTCAATTAAATTCCACAATCCTCACTATCCATTTTCCCTTCAGAGAAAGTGTCATAATAGAACTAATCTCTTGTACAGCTTACCTAGCAGATGGCACAGCACTTGCTCAGCTCATTCTTCTCAGTCCACATGACTTCTACTGTCAACAGGCATCTCTCCCTCTCTTTGAACTGTATCAGGGATTTCCAGCTCTTTTTTTTTTTTTTAACTTTTAAAATATATATATTGAACTGAAAGCACCAGGCATGGTCAATATACAATTCCCATTCTGTAGAGAACTTACTCTCTTTTTCCTTTTTTCCCCTGCTCTTTGTCTGTACCTAAGCCCAGGCGTTTTGCTGATGTCCACACTGTTCTTGCACTCCAAAAAGTCTCAAAACCACCACAAGTCAGAATGTTATCAGAAGCCACAAATTCACACTATCAGATCTAGAACCACAAACTACAACCTGCTTCTGCTGAGAACACACAGCATTGTTAAACCCTGATCTGCCCCAGGCTGGAACAAGCCAAAGGCAAACCACGTGACAGGCTGGCATAGAAGGAGCAGAAGAAATTCTGCTCCCCTTGCACCTAATTTTAGAAAACTTCAGGAAAACAAAAATACTACAGAATGTTCTCTGCTCCAATTCCTGCAGAGCTTTGCAATAAATCAGGACAACACCACAGGGTCCTCAAAGCCAGTACTTGAGACTTCTGAACTCAAAGTAGACCCCTAAAATATGCAACTCCCATAGAAGGAAGTAATGGTTTCTGCCATATATATATATGCAAATAATTCACAGCAAAAGCTTTCATTTTTCTGCTGCCACAGCACAAAAAGGAATTTCTTTCCTCCCATGCTTACACAGCACCCTAGGATTTTGAAAAAAAAAGTACTACGTAGCCTCACTTCTGAACAAATATAATTCACCAAAAAAATTCCACTCTGAAGGTAACTTAAGGAGATCTTGCCTAATGGAAAACACAGGTTAACAAGGAGCAAAATTTCTCAATTTGAAAAATACAGAAACAAATCTTCATTCCAAAGCTCAGCTCAGAAATCCTAGGGTACAAGATCACAAGTGTTTTAAGATACAAAAAATAATTTTGAGGTCTTGAATATAAAAAGAGTTGACATGCCTGGAAAAAAATGGTCACATGCTGATCATTATCTCAGTCTCATTGTCCTCTTCACAAGCATTAGAGCACATCATGCTGATTAACATCAGGGACATTAACAGGAATATCTGACATGATACATCATGTCTGCAGTACCATAAGTATAGAGCCACATTTGCATTCCTATTGAACATGTTAACTATTTTACACTAAGTGGCCATAGCTGCTTATTTTAGGAAGCCAAGCACAGAAGCTAAATTGAGATGACATTTCAAATAGAAAATTGCTTTTGCACAATCTCCTAAAAACAGCATTTGGCACTGAACAGCTGTTTAATCTTGTTATTTAATTGAGCCGTGGAGAGGAATAACCTGCCTGAAGAGAACTCAGTTCTAACTCCAGAGTCAATGTTTACATACACACAAATAGCACCTTGTGACACAGGAGAGCGACTGCACAATCTTGTGCTTGAACTTACACCTACTGCAGCATTACTGCATATTGATCTGCCCAGCTGCCTTTTTTGTGGGGAAGAGAAGTTAATACCGACACAGCAGTGTCAGGAAACACTTTTTGTTTAATAAAACTTAAGAACCATTTCAGTTTGGTTATATAAGCACTAAGATAAACTTATCGAATAGCTGCCATATATACATTCTGCACATTCATATTCATCATGTCGCCTTGTGTGCTGTCATGGTCAGGCTGAAGCCTCAATTAAATTAAAAATAAATAATTCGAACCCTAACAATAACAAGTAATCAAGCCAAAGCTATCCATATAGCACGCATTTACAGTTTCTTTTCAAGCTTATGCTTTCAAAACCAAGTCCTGCATCACCACTGAAGCAGCAAGTTTATCTAGTTCAATCCAATTCTCTTTCTAAAAGAGACAGGAAATCTGCAACACAACTGCCAGCGACCAGAGCTGCGTGCCGAGTTTCCAGCTCTGCTCCACAGGCACTCAAGGATTCACATTTTCCCCATTTCAGACGCAGTGCGTCCCAAGCGAGGTCAGGCGCTCACACAAAGTCACTCCCCAAAAGGTCAGCCCTCCCCACCGCTCCCCCCAGCTCAGGGTACAAACCTATCCACTAGAACAAGTGGAGACAGTGCTGCCATGGGTTCTGTGCCCAAATTACTCCAGATCTTCAAGTCAGCTGTAAACCTCCTTCCTACAAGCTTCCAAGTCTCCTGTAGCCAGGCAGGCTCAACACCGTGCCTCTTGAGGTACCTCTGAAGTTCGGTGCCGCTGGAGCCAAGGCACCGTTTCTCCAGCACATACCAGTCCAACACCAGGAAAAAAGGATGGGCCCCAACACAGTGGGATTCAGAGGGCGGAGCCAAGCGAGGCGGACGGACAAACACCCACTAGACCTGCTGGTGCACGTGCACATACCCTACCTCTCGACTTGCAGGCAATGAACAGGATTTTTTTTTTCCCCAGAACTCCCAAGACATACCAGTCGCCTGAAATAAAAGGGTACAGGAGCTTAGGAGGTTTCATTACTAGAGTATTTGGGTTCTGCAGAATGTCTGAAAATTATGATTTTTAACTATTTGCTGCTACTATTCTGACATGGTTCCTTAGATGAAGTTCTGCAGTACAAGAACTAGTGGCATGCAGCACAGAATGACAGTTCCAAGCAAAGTAAAAGTGAGATGGCTCATGCTGCTCTGTGGCAGACTACTTTGACTTATCGTTGAGATGATGTTTGCAAATAAATAGCTTCCTAGCTCTTAAAAAGCCAGCTGCTGTGAAGAAACTTGTGTGAATTAACCAGAAAGTGACCCAACTCATGCACAGACTGATGCAATTTTACTGCATTTACCCAAAAACCAGACTGCAACTGCAAGTAAATTTTTGTTACAAGTGTTAAAACCACATCAAACATTTCCTGCTCTCAAGATGCATGTTCACATCCAAATTTTAATTAGTCTTTCAATAAAGAAGGTTATTTTCAAAGACAAAACAATTGGAACAGTCATGCAAATTAACAACTGGAAGGACTTACCAGTCTCATGAGTAGAGCAGATGAAAAATAAGGACAGTAAAGAAAGTTGAAAAGGTTCAGATTTTGTAGAACAAAATTATCTTGAAAAATATTTTCATATTACTATCAGACTTGCAAGTAATCTTAAGAAGCAGGAAAGAAACAGAGGCAAGTCAAAGTTCATCTTCTGAAGGAAGATCCTGAAATTTCTTCATAATTCTAAACTAGATGAGGAGAGAGCACTAAGGCCTTGAGCCCCTCAGCCTATGCAAAGGCAGTCCTACTGGAGTGCCTAACAGGCTTCACCTAAAGAGTTTTACAGCAAGCAGATATTAAGTAGAAGAACCATGGCGAGTGCAAGAGATGTCTCCACACACACTATCCCACAAGGCAACCAGAAACCTACGTTGAAACATGACATTTTAAGCAACATATGGCACCTATTAAGCAAAAAAGATATTAAGATAAATGTTATTAAATATTTGCTGCATTGTGAGCAAAAGTGTTCAGCTACCTTAACTGGCACAGTGCAATTTCAATTAACACTACCTAGGGAACATTCTCACACATACCAACATTGTTTTCTTCTCGTCCTTCAATGACCTTTTGTATTCTGCACTAACCATAACCTTCACAACGTACCCTCAATAAACAAAAGAAAGACTCTCACTTCTAGAGGTTCCAAATTTTCACTCCATTCGCTTGAACAATTTCCAGAGGCACAGAAAATAAACTCTGAAAGATCAGCAATGTATTTTATCACAGGAATTTTGGTTGCCTTGTTAGTGGAGTAACAAGACTCTGACACATAAATCATGATGAGTAGGGAACTGGTGAACTTGAGAAGAAATTCTTGTCAGAAGACCTACTAAAAATCTCCAGAGAAGCCCTAAATCTATATTCTCCACAGGTAAAAGTCAACAGTTGGTACCCAAAACCCAATAACATTGGTTTCTAGAAATAATTCCCTAGATGCAGTGAGGGATTGTCAGTTCTTGCATTCCCCCCTCCCAACCCCAGATCACCCCTCAGACAACCTACACTTCTATTAAAAAAAAACCCCAAAACAAACAAGAAAAACCTGACAAAAAACCAAACTAAACCAAGACAACAGAACAAAGCATTATCAAAAAAAGCCCAAGTATTTTGGCTATGGTGAAGAACCTTCAACAAATGAAAAGTTATGCTCAGAGTAAGATTCTGAAATCACATACAAAGGCAGGATTTGCAGAATTTTATTTGTGAGAGGTAGCCAAAGGTCAGGGTAGAAGAACACCACTGCTTGGTTTATGGATTAACAAATCTAACAGAAGTAGAGCCAGACAACCTAGAAGCTGACCTATCTATGAAACTGGTAACTAACGACGAACCATGTTTTATAAATCTCTATCACATTTTATATAGACAGTTTTCCAACCACTGACATACCAGTATGTTCAGAAAGAATGAAGAGTAATAATACCTTACAGTGTAACAGACACCTGTAAGTCTGAAAAAAAGACTTCTACCCTTGAAGGAGACAGTAACACAAAACAAGTTAGCAGTACAGGATACCTGAGAGCTTGCAACTTGGAAATCTCTCTTTAGATTTATGTGAAAAAAGCAGGGTCTGATAAACTCTGTATCAAGACTACAATGTTCTCCATCCCCCTTTTTTTTTCTGAGTGTAGCTCTCATTTCAGAGAAATTATTTTTTTAATCATTTCTGTACTCGCAATAACTTGTAACAGTTGCTACTGCTTATAAAGAAGGAAGGGAACAAAAAGTCAGTTGAACATTAAATGGTATTTTGATTAGAGAGACAGATATACTGTCACATGGCAGTGATCATGCTGATATTCTGCCCTCATCCCTCCTGCCCATCCACATCTTCTCACAAGTCCTTTTAACATAGGAGAACGTCAGGAAAGTTCTTGCAAAAGAACTGAAGATACACTGACCATCTAACCCACTAATTCACTAAACCTTCATAGAGGCAATGAATCAGAATGAAAACAGATCTTCATTTCATTCATCTGAATTAGCTCCTCAAGTCTTGTATACATCAAAATGTATGCAATTCTTACTCCTTCTATTCAAAAGCAAGCATGTAGATAGACCGTGTAGAATTGAGCAACCACAAGCACTCCAAAAGGCAGCCTCAGACAGGAGATGAAGGAGGAACGGGATACACACACGACAGTATTATAGCTGAATACTGCACCCAACATGCAACACCCATCTGTGCTACAAATCTTGTTCACTAGCCAGTGTGACACTTCCTACCAGCTACTAGAAAAGAAACACACACATCTGACTGTATTTTACGTAACTGGACTACAAATACTGCTGAATACATTTTCATTTAACTTCCATAATGAACAAAACTTCAACAAGCCTCTCAGGTTTGCTGTTGAGTAACTGGAACGGTTTTGCACGAACAGGACCTTAAATAAAGCAGATTGGCAACAGTAGCTTCTCCTTATTCTGAAGGGCCACATCTCAGATAAGATTTAGTGCAAAATTCAAGTTAAAAGTAACAGAGCAGTAATTTTAAACTAAAGTTATGTTATTCCATGTATAAAGGGGAAACATAAAATTACCAGGGATAGCTTCAGTTCAACACCTAGTGGAGAACAGGCCACATGACAAAGTTCAACACCTCCTGAATTAGAGGATGGGAATTCTGAAAATGGTATCACACAATTTTCAATAATTTTCAACCTTTGTCAGAAGAGCAGGCTGTTATCTTTTTAGAACTCCAGCTTTGTACCTATGGAACGTTTGCACTAAGAAAGAATGTTTCTTTCAGAAAAATTCTGCAGCTTTTCTTTTGTTCTACTCAGCAACGTGCTAGCAAGCACAGGTAAGGGGAAGACCACCAGCCTTCCGTTTCAAGTAGACAGAAAGTGGCTTTCAAGTAGTACACAAAATCATATTGTGAAGACTGAAGCACTCATCAGATGAATGCATCTGAACAGGATGATGAAATCCTGTTTCTAGCACCATATGTTAATACAGATCCTCAGTGTCTATGCTGCTTCCCCCATCACTGAAACATAAGCTTCTTTGCCTTCCTCCCTCCTTAACCCTTTTGGATGCCTGTTCTGGACAACCATTAGCTCAAAATGCACCTACACGAAGTAGCAGGGCAGGATGAAACTGCCATCAAATTCCTCAGTTCCCTCCCCCAGGAGAGTGAACCCCGCGGGGGTCAGGCGAGTGCAGCACTGGGGAGCCCGCCCCAGGCAGAGGACAGTGCAGTAGCCTGGGCCCTGGGGCCATGCAGGGTCCCTCCATCAGAGCCTGGCCTTTTGGAGTTCCTCCTCCCAGCTTCTGGACAACTCCAGCTCAGACAGTTTTTGTTCACTTGTGGTTAAAAGCAGCGTATCCTCCCCCACGGCACATCCAGCTCTCTCTGCCCCTCCTCATATCCATTTCAGTCCTGTTCCCAGCCCCTCTCCTCCTCAGCAGCCTATACTTCAATAGGCTTCATTTAACATAAAACATCCACAGAAGAGGAGACAGCATCAGATATAAAGTTTAATAGATTACTCAATTGTAATTATTTTCTTCCCTTCTATGATCAGTGAATTCACTTTTTGAAGAGATGAAAGTGGGAAATCAGCACTATAATGCTCCTTGTTATTCTAACTTCCTTTTAAGACCAAAATTAGAGAAGTACAGTAAGCTGTCCTCTCATTAAAAGCAACAAATGGCATTATGAAAGGGTCCTTTCTATTCATTAACAATGGCAACTTATCTATACTATTGATGGACATACTTCCTCAATTCAGAACTCTGAATTATCTGTGACCAGCCACCTCAAAACACGTATGTGTGCGTATGCCACAACATATCAAATCCATATAATTTCAGACTGAACTCTGACACCAGGAGCTATTCTTCTGAAACTCAAGCCCTTTTTCTTACCAGCCCACAAGTAAGGCCACAGTCTGGACTAGGTTTGTGCTCCTATGTATGGTATAGGATGCTAATCCTGCTTCTGAAGCTTCCTCTGAGAAATACAGAGATTCTTTGGAAACAGTAAGATGTAATATTCTTCTTAAAGCCCTTTATTTCATGTGGAGTCCCTGTTCTCTGTAGAGGTTTCCTGAGATCATGCTACTTAGAACACTTGAATCAGAAACTTCTAGAAGTAGCCTGAAAAGAAAGAGGATCCAGATTCCTGGAAAAATGGACAATATCCACAGCAGTGGACTAAGCAAAGACTTGGGACTCCTGTAGTCCATTAAAAAGGAAGGGAACTGCATGGCTTATTATTTAACTGAACATAGTCCTGGTCCTTTTCACATTCACTCTACATGTAATCATAGAAAGTCTCCAAAACAACAAACAACAACATTAAATGAAAAGTACAACTCCTACAGTAAGAACACAATGATACTGATTCAGCAAAGCTTTTTAAAACCTGAACATTTAAAAAAATCTGTTTGAGCAGTACAGCACAGAAGCAAAGTCCAAAGGTAAAACTCATTCACCTATGCTATTCTGGGTCACTAGGGCAAAGGGACAGACAAGCCACCAACTCTGTGGTTTCCAAGACAATTATTTGCTCACATTATTTCTCAAACCAAGTTCCTGCATATATCCAAATGAAGGAAATTAATGCAAACTCATGCTTTATGCAAAAGACCTCCAGCCTTTTAGAGCTGATAAAAGAATGCATGACACTTGAAAGCAACCAACACGCCAGGTTTCTTTGTCAGCGGTCAGCATTACAGTAGCTTTCAGAAGCAATAATCCATTTTCATGTGCTAACCTGAAGCCTAAAGAGAGCACTAGTACTCCACCTCGTCCTGTACCTGTAATGAATTAAGCTCTTTCTGTAAATAAGCAGGAAAGTGTCCTCTTTTTCTCACGTGAGATCTTCCTGCCACACCCAACGAGACATGTAACAACCAGACCTTTCCAGAGTCTCAAACTGGTGGAAAGAGAGCAAATGAGCCACAGCAGCAGTCCAGGCAACTTTCTTCACCTAGTGCTCCAGAAAGCAGGGCAAGAGCACTCCACCCCCAAGTGACTTTGAAGGTGCTGGGATTGACAGGCAATGAGCAAACAGGGGTCTCCTTTCTTCCACCTCCTCTACAATTCAGTTTTCAACTGCAGCCCCAAGCCAACATCAACACTTCGTAACACACCAAAGATATTGCCACAACTGATAGGGAACACCAGCCTGGTTCATAGTGCATGTACACACATGCCTACAGTCTTGCAAGCTAAAATAAATCTACAGAATGCTAAGAAATAATTTAACATTCCAAAGCAAGTGCTTCTCTAAGCATTTTCTTGATACTATAGATGTTTTACCCTTAAATGATACATAAGCAGCTTAGGTGCATGTGACCAAGCACTGGAGGTATCTAATTTTTGTCAGTATTACCTCTACAAGCAGTCGCAAATTTTAACTGACATATCCAGAGCAAACTGTCCTGGCAGGTTCAGAGAAACCAACACATTCTCAGCTGACAGATGCAGTTCAATGCACGCACAGCTGCTGTTTCAAGAAACAAGGTTTCTCCTTTTACCAAATGTCAACAACTTGAGCAAAACTAAGCTGATGCATCCTCACTCCCAGTAGTTTAAACTCATATTCCATTATTCAGAGGAACCCTCAAAGAGCTAAATCTGCAGATTAAAGCTGAGAGCCCCTGCACTGCAGCCTTAACTCATGACCATCAGGCTGCTGGAAGGTAGAAAGGCTATGTACAAACTACTCAGGTGCTCGTTCTTTCATGTTGTACACAAATGCGCCAGCCCTTATCAAAGCCAAGGCAGTTTGACTTCCTCCTGCCATAGTATGCCCTTTGTTTTCAAAAGGGAAGCTTCACACAGTTAACCTGCAAGACTGTGCATCTCCAGTGAAACTCCTTTCAGCACAGTTAATCTGCAAGACTGTGCATCTCCAGTGAAACTCCTTTCAGCACAGTTAACCTGCAAGACTGTGCATCTCCAGTGAAACTCCTTTCAGCACAGTTAACCTGCAAGACTGTGCATCTCCAGTGGAACTCCTTTCAGCACAGACTGGAGCCCTGAGAGCATGCTCCTCCCTGAGACTTTGTTTCTATCTACCACTGCAGAACTTCTACAAACTACTTTAAGAAGGTCCTTTATCAGCAAGCTGGTCTTCAAAGGTAATATACCAAATGCCTCCTCCTCAGCTACCACTGAGGTAGCTACACAAACCCTGGTACACAGCATAGCATCAGCTAGGTAGGAAGACCTGTAAGACCGTTACTTTCAAGCAAAGCAGTGCAGGGCCCAGCTTTAGTCTTCATTTACTTTACAAGTGCTGAAGCACCTGTTTAAACCCTGGAAATCCAAGGAGCCCACAGGAACTCTAGGGAACAGGGACTGTATGGAATCATTAGACAAAGCAATTACAACCCCATGGACTGATTACAAATATCAATAAAAACTAGCAACAGCATGTTTTGATCATTAACAGTGTTCACAAAATCATAGAATCATTTCAGTTGGAAGGGACCTTAAAATCATCTCGTTCCAATCCCCTGCCATGGGCAGGGACACCTCCCTCTAGATCAGGCTACTCAAAGCCCCATCCAACCTGGTCTTGAACACATCCAGTGATGGAACATCAACAACTTCCCTTGGCAACCTGTACCAATGTCTCACTGCCCTCACAGTCAAGAAGTTCTTCCTAATTTCTAATCTAAACCTACCCTCATGCTACATTGACAGCATAAATATAGATACTATTCCCTTTGGCACATAAGAACCCTCAGAAGCTCCTTGCTTGCTCAGTATCTATGAAACTTGCCACTAGGGTACATGACATAAGAGAATGGATACATAAAATATGGGGGGGTGGTGTGCCAGTACAAACAAAAACTCTTGTTTCCTAAACTAGGCAGAAAGTGGATGTTAAAGGGAAGGATATTACAGGCCAGGTCACAGACAGAGCACCTGGAACGTCAAAGGCAATCATCTAATGTAAACTTAATGCTCATATTCTCATGATGATATCATGTGGTGACCAAGACTGCCTGGTCTCCCTTTAAAAGGCAGTAAAGACAATCTATGTTCCATGGAATTCAATTTCCTTGAAGAGATGCAGGTTAAAAAGCTCAGTTTAGTGAATACCACTGCTTCTGTAACACTGGCAAAACCACTGCAGACTACAGCAGAATTTGGACAGGTGGCTTTATCTTGTTGCATGAGAAGAGAAGCAGTTAATATCCTTCTTCGACCAGGGTCTAAACGTATCTGTTCCACTGTGCTCCCTCCAGGCTGAAGGACAGCACTTGTTTGAGTTAGCACTTGTGCTACCAGAATGGGTAACGAAAGTTCATGCTTTGAAGCACCCAGAAGCCTCCCGTTTCAAAATCAAGTCTGGTTCCATGGCAACAAACAGAGGTCCACAAAAGCTTCAGCACCTCAGACACGACTGATGACGGAAGTTCTGCTGCACAGTACTCATAACTTTAACTTAAGAATAAAAATCAATGAAGGTTTCAGCCAGTTTAGTAGATCTGAAGAACCTGCTTACCTTGAGCTTTGCAAATAAGGCAGCTTTTCAAAGAATGTTTGCCAATTAACTATGTATTTTATCAGTCTATTTATCTCATGCAAAAAAAAAATTTACATGAGGAAAAGGAGATTAGCAGAAGCAATCACATGTTCAAAACAAGTAAGAGCCAACTCTGCTTGATGTCTAAAGTTTATTTCTACAACCATTTCTTCAAAATATATCATACTTCAGACATTACATCCTGAAAATAAGAGACATTATGAAGGCCTTAAATAAAATCCAACAAACAACCCAACCCTGCCCTGGGTGATCCTGCGTTGGCAGAGGGGTTGGACCCAATGATCTCCAGAGGTCCCTTCCAACCTCTACCATTCTATGAACCCCCAAAAGTAGACTAGTCCTACTCATCATCCCCCCACGTTCTCTGGGTATCTGCATTTAGCACACCTTCTCATTCATACAAGGGCCATGTTTCAGAGAGGTCATGTTACTGCTCTGAATGGCCAATACTTTTATTTCAACGACTGGGTGACAGAATGTCAGATGTTCTCTTTCCTTACAAAAATTGAGGAAAACACATATTAACAAAACTATAAGTGAGCTGTAGAAAAGTCACAGCAATCACACAAGTGTTTGGCAAGTATTTGCATTTTATTTTAAGGTTCATACACTCACATTGATCAATAAAATACTCCATTACTACTAGACCACTTAGGAATCCTTAGGTGCCAATGCTCTTCACTACAGGTATGGATCCTACCTATATTTACCTATTTATCCAATATGAGATTAAGGACCTTGGCCAACATCACAAACCAGAGAAGACAGGAAGAAAACCCTTGTTCAGGGGGAAAAAACCCCAAACTTGTTCAGAACTCCTTTTACTGTAACATAAAAGGAATCTCTCAAGAAGATTCAAGATGCTTCCATACAAGAAAGATAAGATGGAGTAGGATTCAGAGCCTTAGTTATTAGCAATATTTGCCTAAGTAGTCAGAAAAGAAAAAATGTATTGTTAATACCAATCTAAATTAAAATAGCAAGGTATTACCTCTTTCAAAGTAAAATACTACAAAAGCCCCTTCTCTTATGATATTACGTAATCTCACTGTTAAATTACAAATGTATTTTATGGAAACATTACCTGGCAAAGAAGTTTGTAAAAGGTCCCAATATTTTTCGTTTACTGTCCACATCTGTCTCCTGACAACACTCCTGCTGGCTCTGATCACTGGTCTCTTTCGTGGAATTCAGGGTAACATCCGAGAAGTACACCTCATCGGTCTCCAGATTCACAATCGCACTTGAACTGCTCGTGACCACAAAGTCCAAGATGTCTTCATTGCTAACTGATAAAGTTGTTGACAGCTCTGTGCTAAGACTAGAAACACTACAGACAGAGATATCATCACTTCGGTTCAGAGTTTTTGAAGTTGGACTATAAAGTTTGACTGTGTCATAGCCAGTTCTTGGGAAAGTAGAGGATTTTCGCACAGCACGCTCTTGTTCCGCAGTCAGGGAATGTGGAGGCACGTACGGGGGCAGCGCGCAGGCGCTCTGAAAAGCCCTCTCAGGCACAATTTCAGGTTCTGACTGCTTTCGCTTCACATGTAACACGCTGCAGTGAACAGGCTCTGGATTTCCTATTTCTAGAGTCGGAATACCAGAATCCACTGATTTAAGGCTATGACAATCTTCTAAAGCACTGGGCATCTGGCCAGGCCCATACTCAGGCAATGACAGAGATCTTGGGGTCTCTGAGTTCAGGTTTTGAAGGCCCTGGATACTGCTGCCAACTCTTGTGTCCAGAATTCCCATGAAGCTCAAACCATTTAAGGAGTTGGATAAATTTACATCAGATGTCTTGGCCCAACTGGTAACTGGTTAAAAAGGGAAAAAAAAAAAAAAAAAAAAAAAGACAAGATTATGAATTATTGCAGGAAGGTTGTGGTTTGTTCTTAGCTGTTTATTGGTTCTAGGTTTTGGGTTTTTTTAAGCTAACTCAGCCTTGTTATCATTTAGCCTTTAATTAGAAGTTATTTATCTTCTCTTGCATATGATTACTATCCCTTCCCCCTGTTTGAACGAGCAGGACAATGGCAACTTAAATTAGGCTTCTAGAAAATGCCAAGCATTAAAAGCTTTTCATCAGCAGTTTGTGTGCCAGCGTTTGCTCCGTATACTTCTCCTGAGAGTGAAATTCCATACTACAAAAACAGCAGTACTTTAATGTTCCATGTCGATATTAAGAAAAATATTTGAAACTTATCATTATATAGTTACAAATGCACATTTACGGATGTTGGGGGGCTACAGAACTTGTTTCCACACACTTAGACTGAAATTCTGAAGTGTTGATTTAAACAGAATTTCTTAGCATTCTTCTGAAAATGAAAAAAACTGATAATAAATTTGCCACTGAAATGGAATGCATAATATATCATTTTGCATTAAGCAAGAGATACAAAACCTGGATAGCTATAAAGCTCTGCATGCAGCCAATACTTCGACAATACACATGATGCACTTCATCGGTCTGCAAACAGTAAAACTGACATTTGCAAATATGTTGTATTTACTGCATGCGGATTGCTGTTCTTCACACTTGCAATATACATTCACACTGTCTCCTCACAAGCTGCCAGCAGGTTAGTTAAGCCAGTCAGTGCCCCACTTTTAGTCTGAGTGGCCCTCAAATAGAGGGCTGTCAAGTATGAGGTCCAGGTTGTCCTTGTGGGCAACTGCAGCCTTTCATAAACCTGAAACACTGTCAAGACTGCTGCCCTGGCTCCCTGAACCGCTACTGGCCCTTTAAAACACTACATGATTATTATTGTGACATTACATACATCTTTTTCTATATGAATAGTGACATCATCTACAGCTTTGCTGAAGTTGGGGATGTAATTACTCTGCAGCAGTTGGCAGAACAAATACGCACATATTGCCTCGGTTTCTTCACTTGGAAACACTCTGGGCTAAGTGTGAAGAATACTGCTTCCATCTTGCAAACAGCCTGCTTTCTAGACAGAATTTTCTCCAGTTCCTGAATCCTGGTCTCCTCCTTCTGCTCTCCTACTGTCTCTCAGGCACAGCACTTAATTAAGGTGCCTGTTGTCCTCCAGGAGGTCCTCCCTGCATTCTACTTTTAAAAACCAACCAAACAAAACCCCTCCCCTCCTCCCTGCCCCCTACCAAAACAACCCCCAAACACCTCACTTGGGAAAACTGGCTCCTCCCAGCAGTTCCAAACCTGTGGCTAATGGCACCTAAGCCCTGCCCAACACACCAGAGTTTGACACACTGTCTGGTTTTAAATCTGAGCCCACCGCTACACGTCAGCTTTGTGATACTGACAGGCCATGACACAAAACACATTTCAAACATATTCCATTGCTCCAAACAGTAACAATTTTTTTTCACAAGCTTCCTATCACAGAAAAAAATCATTAATCCAGATGTACTTCATATGCTATATGAAACCCTTAGCTTACTACACTAATGCTATTCACCAGCTGATCTGACGGTCCCGTTCGATCCACTCCTAAGACTAGGGAAAAGTCAAGTCAAAACAACCCTGGATATTTCGCCTTTTAAACCTTCTCAGAATTTTCTAACAACCAGCTTATGTACTGCCCATCCAAATCAGTCAGTGCATCAACTGCCTAATCCTTTGGATAAGCAAGGTTTCAAATGTTTTGTTCTGACTAAAAAGCTTGTGAAGATGTTTATAGAGTTGCTACAGCAACTTTTCTTTCTTCACATTACCATAGTTTGAAAAGTTTGCATATCCTACAATTTCAAGAAGAGATGTCTTGAGATAGCTAGCACACCAACTGCGTACATTAAGAACCTCTTTGTTCACTGAATTAAAATTGCACGGGCCAGAACAAAAAAAACCTAAACAACAAACCTTGAAGACAGGCAACAAGCTACTCTACTTCATGAAGTCAACTGTGATAGTTAAAGTGTACAAATATGACAAAATGGAGCATTATTAGATAGAATTATTGTTACGTATACGTTGATCTCCTGCTCTCAGACCTTCTTGCTTGGATTCATTTATTAGTTAGAAAACTAACACAAGCCTGACCACTTTCCCTTCCCCATGCTCACCCATCCTTTCATGCACATCACATTGCTCTTTAAATCAGTAGCCCACCCAGCCTCGACATTACTTTTAAGCATATAGACACACTATGGAACTGTGTAAGTAAGGGTGCAGGTGTTTCTTTATCACCACTCACACTTATTAGTGCATCTAGAAAACGCAGTCGAGAAAACAAAGTACAGAAATGTAATCAGCCAGGAATAACTTCGATGGTGTCTGGGTAAAGAGTACAAACGTGTTCCCACAACTGATTCCTCCAGTGACTGTCTTCACTTCTGCTCAATGGTTTTCTCAATTAGTAGCCAGTCCTTAGTTTAACCCTGTGGCTCTCCTTGATTAAGCTTACAAACGGTAAGCATTTAAGCAGCCTTGGAAGAGCCAGTAAATACAGAAGCTCAAGAGGCCAAACGATTCTGTAAACAAGAGAGTTCAAAGAGAAGTGAAAGTAAATTTCCATGTGGGGCACTGAAGTCATTTTAACTTTTCTATTTTTTTTTAAGCAAGAAATTTAACAGGAAGAGTTCCTTTAAATGGGCAACCAGCAAATGGAGAAGTATGCAGTGGCAATAGCTTGCCGGAACAAATTATGCCATGACAGTTATTATACAGTTCAGGGAAACCATGGGAAGCTTTGAGGGATACCCATCGAGGGCTTTAAGTGAAAACTTAAGACGTAATTAGCTGTCAAAAGTACACATGAGAACTCCTTGATTCATTTTGCATTAGGTTGTTGTAGGATTGGTTTTAAGGATATAGTGAAGTGATATTTATCGTCCTTACTTTAGCTACCTCATTTTTAAGTGCAAAATCTGACAACTGATGCCAAATATTGTGCTGTGTTCTCCAATACTAACTTCTTTCCATAAAAAAAGTTAACATAATTATCATAACAAACATAGTGTTATTAAATTATTAGTAGTATAATAAATTATTGAGAAAGAATATGCAATTTTGTCCACACAGCAGTCAGATTCCCTGTAATGTACTTAAATATATTTATCAGCTAAATGAAACTGATATTTGTGAAGTCTTAACATCCTATGTCTTACAGGAACCATGACCTTGTAAGTGTGAATATCCCAAGAAGAGAGATAACAAGGGAAAAGGAGATAGGAAAACTACAGCAGATGTCACAAGTGGCAGCGAGAGGGTATGTACGTGTTATTTACTCATTAACTCCTCCGACATAAGTGCTAAGGCGCACCAGATAAAGATAGTTTTGTAGCCAGGTTCAAAATTAACATCAGGATGTAGCTATTCACGCAAAGGGCAGTTGAACTGCATAACTCTTTGTCACAGTACACGGTGGATGCCAGAAGTTCACCTGGGAGATCGGGGAAGAAAAATATCACTGAGGATTCCTAAACAAAAAGAAACTCACAAATTCCCTGAACTGCAAAATATGAGATATAAATATAAACATACATTAGTCCTGAATTCAGGCCCTCTCCCCAGTAAATTCTTCTGACCCAGGGAGTTTAATTCCAGCCCAGTACATTCCCCAGGTGCTGATCACAGCACACAAGAAGGCATGTTCTGACAATAACCAGAGGCTTTAAAACAGATTTCCATTTTGCCTATCACTCAACCACACCGAGGGCACATGTCATATTTGATTATACTTTCTAAGACCGAGAATAAATGTTTGTTTTCTTTTTAATAATGGCTTTTAAACCCATTTTAATGGAAGTTCATAGCAACACCAGACCATTAGATTAAAACAAATATCAGAAAAATGCCAATCGAATCTGCATTCTTCCACTTTTGCTGTGATTTCCAATGTAGGCGCTGAACTTCTTTAGAAGGAAATGCAATACAACTATCTACAAACAGGCTTTACATCTTCTTGCCTCACAAGAATGAGAAGAGGAATGTTTACAGATACTGCTCAGTTCTCAAAGCATTAAAATCTCAATTCTGATCACACACCTTCTCTCTCCAACACTTAATTCTGTCAGCATTTTTTTTTGAAGTAAGTTTTTAAGAGCAAGGAATTGTCTCATTTACAAAGTTACAACTGTAGGGGTTTTTTTTCTCTTCCTGAAAGCAAAAGGTTTTTGGGTTTGTTTTTTTTTAATCAAGGGTTTATACCCTCCATGTTTTTGACAGTATTTTCGTGGCATGTACCAAGAAACACACTGCTGCTACAAAGTGCAAATGCAGGTGATTTCAGTGCACAAGAGCATCAAACCCAGTTTTGTTTAGGAAACACTCCTCTGTTCAGATTGTTTACGTTCACGTTCGAACAGGCACAGAGCACTGCTGACACTGAAGAATTCCCCAGGCTACAAAACAGCTTTTCAACAAAGCGTGAGATACAGCGATTAAGGCTAGGTAGGTAAGCACTGACGAAACTTTAAAGGCAAAAAGAAAAGCAGCACGTTGGGATTTTTTTTTTTTTTAAGAATTCTTTAACTCTCATAAACTTTCATGAAGCCTGAGTTTTACACATCTGGCTTCTGAGCGGAGCACTTGGAGAGCGATCACAAGTAAACCACTCACCGCTCTACCACTGTTTTGCTACGTGAGGCAGGCAGTACAAATGAGTCACAGCGTTCGTATAAAGCTTCTGCTTCAGAAGCAGTTTACAGCGCTTTTTTCCTCCTCGCACCAATATTACTAAAAAATCTGAGGCAACATTAAATTAGCAGCAGCGTCACGAGAACTTCAGCTCATGTCAGCTGTACTGCTGTTTGGTCTTTGAGAATCGCCTACGAGACTTGGGCTAGGAAGAGGTAGCGAGGGAGACGAAAAGTTGCTGCCTTTCCAGGGGCTTGGAGGCTGACCCGACACCGCGAAGGTTTCCTAGCTGGCGGCCTTCGTTAAAAAACAAAACAAAACCAACAAAACCCAACAAAACCCAAAAAACAACACCCAAAAAAACCCGTCCACAACCACTGTCTTTCCCCGAAGCCTTGAGGAAGCAACGCTCAGTCTTTAAACCACTCGGTGAAGTCTCCAGCGCCGCCGAGCTGCTCCTCTAACTTTTCAACGTGGCCGCGGCCGGGCAA
>WUAM01000321.1:1804475-1817989 GCA_024336885.1 Actenoides hombroni
CTTTGAAAGTGTTAACTGCCAAGTTCAAAGCATGCTAGATGCTAACGAACAAAAGTATTCACCCGAGGACCTTACAGAGCAACTGTTTTCCATTATTTCCCAAGTATGTCTTTAGGTGGTGTTTTCACTGCGCTTCTAATTCAGGGGAGTTGGAATCACTCTACCCAGAATCCCAAGTCACTGTGGCTTAAACCTAGAGCAACACAGCGCACATGTCTCCACCAAGCTGAATGTCAGCTGGGGAAAACTGAGTCTTTTTTCCCTTTCTATGAAAAGAGGTCTAGCCCTGGAGTTCGAAGCGTGCATCTTCTTGTTACAGATGCAGTTTTTCTAAAAGCAGAAGTGAGATATTGACCCTTTGATGACTGAACACAAGTTGAAAGCAGAATTAAGTCTGCTATTTTAGATCCTGTACTGTATCAAAGTTCTTTGTTATGTGAGAAAGGGTCTGGTTTTGCTCGAGTTCTAATTTTTTTGTTTGGTTGGGTTTGGGTTTTTTTCTGTGTTTTGTTTTGTTGTTTTTTGAAGAGAGCTCATGTTCTCTAGATGAGAAATTTTTGTTACAAATTTTTGGAATGAGATGATATTTTATACAAAAATAAAGCGGGGACGAAGCTTATTTTGTTTGCATGTCTTTTTTTCAAAAGGAACGTATGCAGTGTATTTCATTTTCCTACCTTGTATTGAAAAAGAATGAAAAATAGATTAAAAATTGTGGTAGTGAATAGGACTCCCAGATTAGGTACTTCATGCCATGTCTCCAGCACGTTTAATGCTTACCTGTATCTAAATTCTATACGTTAGCCACAGGAAATGAACACGCGCACACACCATCCAATTGTCCTTTTATATTTTTATTCGGTGTTAAGTAACTCCACAAGAAAACAAAATCAGTTACTCTGGTGTACGTGAAATCAGAACAATACAACCACTTGAAGCAAAAAGTAGAAACAAATTTCAGCCCAGGAATGGAAAACTGATACTTCAGTGCTATGGATATGCGATGCGCTTCATACCACAGTGTGGTTCAGCGTATGCCAACCTTTAATGCTTTTGTTGTTGGTGGTGTTGTTGTTGGTTGTTGTTGTTGTGTGTGTTTCTATCCATAGAGAAAAACTAAAAACCACACTTCAACTCTCACTGAAAGCTTTAGAGCTTTAGCCATTAAACTATGAAAACAAGTAAAGACAATTTGTTATTGCCCAAGCTCAAGATAAGATTTTATTTTCCCCAAAGGTGCTGGAATTATTACATGCCACAATGTAACTAGAAGCAACACCTTTGTTGTTTCTGAGCCCTTTCTCACCCAAGAAGCAGCTCTAGCCAAAATTAACTGAGCTGAAGTTTGTGTTTGAAATATGTCCATTTGGTCATTTCTTGTTCTCAAATGAAGTTCTACTCCATTCTTCACTGTAGTGATTTGAAGAATTTGTGTGTAAAGTTTACTTTCATGTTACAGTTAACTAGTTCTCAGTGCAGGTGCTAAACAACCTCTCAAGGAAGCTCCGGAATAAAGTAAAATATATAAAAATCTATCCAAAGTCTGCAAATAAATTAAGAAACTGTAAAGTGTCAAAAGAGTTGTTGTATGACTACAAACCCTAAAACATATTCTAAGAGGAGGACCAAAAGAAAGTCCCCAGGTAAGGACAAACCAAGCCAATTTTAAGTAAGGAACTCAACAAAAGCGTTGCACAAAGAATAGCATGGTTTTCCAACCACATATTTAAATTCTTACATTTTCAATTGAATCAAGGCAACAAAACCCAGTTACTCAGAAAACCTTTCTAGCACAGAACATATTTCAAAGGCAGTTCAGCTCACATTTCAAACACCTATAGTTCTCACGAGGTTTATTGCCTGTCAAAATTAATAGTTAAGCTTTTCAAGTCAGTATTGGACTTTCTGCACTTCCTGATGTTACAGACATGCTGCTATTGTATAGACTAGTTAGTTGTTGCTGTTGTTGAAACTATGAGTTGGTAAAAACTTAGAATGTTTAGTTTTGCAAATATTGCTCCTCCTGGCTTATACATTTTGCATAATGTGTTAAAAGCACAAGGAGTTGATAGTCTTGTACAGATGCAACTTGACAATGTATTGACTTTCTAAGTTAACAAAAGAAAATTTAAAAGCAAGTCACATAAAGCAACAATCACTACTGCAATCACACATGTATGTTGTAAGTCATCGCCTTCCCTACCCCCACCCACCACACACATAACTTGCCCCACACATTCTCTCAGAAACACAAAATGAACTACGAGATTTACTAAATTACAGCCACAACAGCAGCTAACTGCAGCAGCCACAGGATTTCTTTCAAGTGAAGCACTGACCCTTTGCATTTAAACATTGAACACTCTGAGCATTTTAGATAGTTTCAGTCATTCAGGCTCAAGTTCAGTACAGGATGCTTTTGCAGGTTACATGAATGCCATCATCTGCAACAAGACAACATTCTCATTACTCGTTACAAAATTCACAACAATCCACACATCACCCCAGTGGTTTCTTATTTTTGGTGTTACTTTTTAAACTTCTGCCCTATGTTGGCAAGTTGCTAAAAAGGACAAAAAAAAAAAAAAAAGAAAAAAGGGGGAAAAAAAAAAACCCAAACAACCCACATTGCCTCCATACCTACAAAAAATCCTTGGCTTCTCCAGTTAGCAAAAATACAAACCATGGTATCCTCAGTGTTGGTTTGCGGGAGGGGGGAATCATAGGATAGAAAACACAGTTTCTGTAAGTCTCTAAAGCACAACCCTGTTGTTCCTACTTCAGAGTTATGAGATTTACTGAATGAAGACTGGACAAGTCATTCATGCTTTTCTCCTGCATTCAGAAAGGCACTGATAGATTACAGTGTTAAGTATTTATCTCCCAGTTCTTAAAGAACAAAGCCTAATGTGCAGAAAGCTGAAGTCTCTGAATAGCAGAAGTAGTTGTAGACACTGCAATGCTAAGAAGATAGTAGTAGTGGTAGGGCTACAGTTACGAATGAAAATAACTGCAATTAAGATGCAAAAAAGCAGTGGTACTACTAAGACAAGCACATGCACATCCATTCTTGATTTGACAACACAATCTAGTCTAGTTCAAATAGCCAAGAATTTAACAGGGTTTTTTTGGGGAAAAAAAAAATAAAAATTCTTCAACAGGACAGCTGTGTCCTCATCTATAAAATAAGCAAGAAGAGAAAGATAAATACACATCTGAATCCATTAACTGAAGAGGAAACTCAAGTTGTTGTTTTAGAGCTACAGACCCTCAAGAAGGATAGTTTTCCATCTCATGTTGCTTTTAAATCATCTGTTCTACTCTGCAGTTTCTACAGTTGAGTTCGAGAAAAAAGCTCCTCCTCACACGGATCAGCCCATTCACTTCCACCTTCTGAAGCTGTGTCTTCAGAGCTGGAGCTATCACTGGAGTAGATCTTCTTCCTGAAGCCATTTGGTTTTGCCTCAGCATTTATATCATCTGCACATCTTGCTTCATAAACAGAAGAAACCTAAGGATTTAAACTGACAGTGTTGATGGGGAACAATAAAGAACGCGCCTGCTCTTTTCTGGGCTGGGAGGTTATATAGCTTTGTAGTTCAAGAGAGATGTCTCAATTACAAGGCAAGTCTTCCTCCTTCCTGACTTAGTCCACTATGTAGAAAGGACTGCATAACTGCAGGACAAAAAGGTGGGGCTTTTATTTTTTCCTATTCCTTAATTTTAGGATTTGCACAAAGCAGCAAGAGAATCCAGAGTGAACTCAGGTAGAACGCATCATTATCCCAAATCATGTTAGAAAATGACTGTAAAAGTTATCTCCAAAATTTGGTAGTAACTATTAAATATCAAGGAAACATAGCACTGATCTGACTGAACTTCAAACAAACCCAATATATTTTCAGCTGACTCAGTAAAGCTAAAGCAAGCAAGTAAATTCAAGTGCTATCACCACTAGAAAGTTTAGAAGTGTATCAGTAAGTGCACATGTACAAGACTATTTTTTCCTACAGGAAAAAACCAAAACAACCCAGCAGTTTTTTGTTTGTAAGCAGGACAGAATTCAGCATACGTTACGTTTATGCTTTTAGTTATTGGTTCTTTCTACCTTCATAGTGCACATGAGACCGCTCTACACTTACTGAAATGAGAAGCTGAGGAAAAGTCAAAGTTTAACACACAGGACAAGCAGAAGCCAAGTGTTCCCCAAGGAAACTGCATCTCCTTAACTACTAGGAGTACAATGCTTGGAGGAATTTTCAGAAGAAGGCTCAAGATGCAGGGGAGATTAAAAAACAAAGCAAGGAAAGAAAAGCTTTTGAAGGTTTTGGTAGGAATTTCATTTGAGGTCAGACTGAAAACTGTGATGAAAGGAAAGACACGGTAGCACACCCTTATAAAATATAAAACTCCTCCCCCAAACCAATGACAAACTTACCATATTAAAATCTAAAAGATGTTCATCAGCACTGGATATTTCCTTTACATCTGCAAATTCTCCTACACCATTCTCTCCCTTGGCATTTGTATAGCACTCTTATATTGTGTTTGTGGGGGTGTTTCAGAGGAAAAAGGAAGAAAAAACAGAATTGAGGAACACCGTTATTTATGTTTAGCCAAAATGAAAGCATCTAGAGAATTACTGAAATTCATGTAAACTCTGTGCTTGAGGGGGATTTTATAGTCTGACATCCTTAGAGAGAGAAGAGATCTGAATAGCCAAATAATAATAAAAATAAGCTACTTAGTTAATGAAAACATCTAAATGGTAATGTATAAAGAGCAAGAATTACTTTTTTATTATAAGTGCTTCAATACATTTTAAATTCTGATAACTGCATGGTGGTTTAGATCATTCCTATTTCTATGCTCACAGAAAACATACTGCAACAGCAGCCTGATCCTGACTGAAGCTCACAAAAAGAGTTGACATGAATGGCTGTGGTTTCTACTTACCAGAGTAAACTAGAAAATCAATGTGTATCATATATATATATAGATCACATGCATCAATATCCATATACAAAAAAACCCGTACAGTAAACTGGATACAGCTAAAGATTTGTGAAAGAATAACATGAGCTCTGAGGATAAAGCTCTGGTTTTGTTAAACTTAAGTCTAGAAGAGGAAATCCTGGAACTATTCTACTTCACAGAAATTCTGCCACTGGATCAAGCAGGTGCTGAACTTCATAGTATTTTATACTGTGTATTTTGTCCTCCTCTGACAAAATAAGGCGGTGAAAGACTTGCACAGATATGCAAGTTCACCAGCAGATGTCAGCAAGAAGATGACACAATTCACTCACAGGAATTCAAGTATTACTCTGTGTAAAAAGACACACTGAAGAGTGCCAGTCACTGCATTTGCCATTAGACCAATAATACCTCTGCAATTGTCACTGTGGAAAAAACCCTGCAACTTTACAAAAGGGCACTAAATAGATTTACCTTGTAAATACTGAGTATTTTTCTAACATGGGAGGTTCTGTGACCAGTCCAGGAAGCAAATCAAAGTCCTGTAGACATCAATCTATTCTCTTTCACTGTGCAAACACATTTCTCTACTTGGAAGTGAAGTAAGTTAAGATGTTCTTGAAAGTAACCCAAGCTGTCCTAAGCACCAAAGTAAGGCCATTTAGGCACCAAGAAAACAGTTTAGTTGGCTGCACTTTAAGGTGCACTCCAAAACCAGTTCATTAATAACTGCTGGATAAGCTACTTCCATATTTAATAAGGAACCAGGTCTCTGATCACAAGTTTATTGCACTGAGCCTCTACCAACAGAAAGCATCCTGTAGCCTATTAATTTGGTATGCAGAATGTTCTTACTTAGCTTCTTGCCATCTCCCCAGAAAACGTAAATTGGTATGCAGGAAAAAAACAGCTGTCTGGATTCTTTCCTGCCCACTGAGAACCCGGGTTTGGGCCAGCTGTCAGATGCTATGAATTCCTGGGAGGCAGCAGAGTACTGGAAGCACACCTGCTTCTGCCTGCGAGCAGCCTGCCTACCAAGACTGGACTTACTCTCTGTGTGGGACAGAAAGATTCCCAGATTGTCACTGTGAAAGGAGTGGTCAAGAGGCAAATCCCTCTCCTTCCCAGCTTGAGAGAAATTCCACACATTCACTGAATAACTGTGTTATTCATGTTATTTATGTGAACCCATAAAAGGTAATTATCATGTTTTCACATTCTTATAAAATTGGCTACTTAATATCTGCTATTCAGGTTGAAACATATTAAAAAAATACAATGAAGTATTTTCAAAGTCAGAGATCAATATTCTATTTACTTAATTCCACGCTCTGGAATTAAGTAAATTTGCATAAATTGTAAGACTTATTTTAAAAGCACTTTCATTTAAAAACTAGAAGCATGCTAGGGATTTATTACAAATGTAACGGAAGCATTCCAGTTCTCCCTCAGTTAAGAGAATTTATTGTGGGAGTTTACTGGTTGTTTTTTTAAAGTACAGATGGTAGTTCCAATCCATCTGCAGCAATTCCAACCCTTAACAAAGCGTATTTCAGTCTAACCAAGTACAACAGCAGGTTAGTTCAAAGAGGCATTGCTTCTTACCTTCACACTGTGACGCAGGAAAAAGGGGAGAATAGAGCGCCTTTTCCCACCAGCATTGCTTTTCCTGGCTGCCACTCATTCTCTGCAGATTAGTATTCAATATAGGAAAGTGTTTAGACAATAATCACGCTTCATTATGCCATAAATAATATACTTACATGTAAAGGAGGAAACTCTGGTATTACAACTAATTTGCTATGTCTAATAGATCACACTGTTCAATTTCTAATAGTAATGAGAAAGGACTGTCACACTACACCAGTATCTGGACTGTTACGACACGAACTCTACACAGGAGCTCATACTTTGCGCAGAGAGATCTGTACAAATCCAGAACAAAAAAATGAATTCCAGTCCTAGACTTTATAATTGGACTACAGAAAAGAGAACTGCCCAAGAGATGAAAGTACAATGAAACAACATTAGTCAACATGACACACGGTTCAGTGTAAACCAAAACTGAAAAGAAAGCAAATAAAACATTACATTTTGCCACTTTTTAAGTCTGGAAGGGTGAATTAGCAGTACTGTTATCACCAATGGGATAATATAAAATTAACCTAGAAAATCAACACATCAACATAAAGAAAAAATGGTTATGAGGATGATTACTGATTTGTCTTTATGCTAAAATTAATGTCAATCTACTGACTAAAAAGGCCTAACTAGAACCCCAATCTCCTTAATGCTAATTTAAGTCTACCAGAGCCCTTTCCTTATGAAATTAATGAACATGGCTAAAATACTACAAGTTTGTCACAACAGATATGCCCTTAGTTTTATGACTGCATCTGTGGTAACCCCATTAACCTTCAAAAGATGACACCAGTTTGTAACATCCCTTACAGGTATTAGATAAAAACTATAGTGCAACTAGCTAATAAAAACATTAACAAATGAACTTCAACACTGAATTCCTATCCAGCTTCCTCCTCTATAAATGTGAGAACATTTAAGTGTGGAAAATTAACGAACCTCCTTCTGTTCCTTCTTAAGCTACCGGAGAACTACGCACCTATAGAACCTAAACTTACAAATGCTTATTACTTACTAAAGGCAAGTCTCTCTCAAACCAAATGAGCAACTCAAGAGTGCTCTGTTCAGAAGTGTGTGGCAGATTTAACTTTTTTCTCATGAAATTCTGCTATAATGAGTATTAAACTTACACATACAGGTTTCCTTCCCATCACACGGGGGAACAGTCCTTTTGGAACCACCCTCTAAAAGCTCAAGCCCCAACTCCAGAAAAGGGAGTTCTTAGAAAGTTAATCAGTAGAAGCAGGAAAGGAGGAAAGAAGGCAAGCAAGCTCAAGGATATTTGAGGCAGGACTTAAATATGTACATTTAAAAAAAAAAATAAATCAGAAAGCCTTACAGTGCTGCTGACTATAGATAGAAGCTTCTAAACTCCACAGGCACAATGCTTTCATTAACTTCAAAGTTTGTCACCTTGCTGGTGTCACACTTGCACACCTGATAAGATGGATGAATCACAGCAGGTTACAAGCAAAGCGAGCTGGTGTCTGGCAGGCTTCCCACTAAGGCACCATCAGAGCCTACGTATCTGCTTGGGGATGGCTCGGGGACTGAGCTGATGTTGGCTGCAGGCTGCCTCAGCTCCCCGGTACTTCCAGCACTGCCTTGGTACCAGAAGAGTCAGAGAAAGCCAGAGATGCATCTCCTGGCCGAATGTAGAAGCAGCCCAGCAGGACTTCAGTTGGAGCTCAGACCTGGCCCTCCTGCCCCCATGCTGACCCAGGTGGGATGATGTGTGTTATTTCTAAACCAGCACTAAGGTCAGACGTATAAAGCAAAAGGATGGCTGGAGCAAGACCCACTATCCATACCAGCACCATCTGGGGGGGTTTGTTTGGAAGGGGATGGAGGGCATGAGCTGATGTCCATTTTATACATTCACTGAAGAAAACCATTTTTTTCTACAGCTGCTTAGATGTGTACTACAATTGCACAGTCTGTCATGAAAATTTATGTGAATGAAAGAAAACAAAACACCCAATTAGTAAATATGAAATACCAACTCCAGAATAGCAGCATGACTCTACCTTCTTTTGGTGGCATGTTTTCCCTTTTGAAACAGCATTTTCAAGTTATGCCTCCTCCTCCTCTCCCACACATACTCACATACACTTGTGGTGTTTTATGAAAATTTACTAAATCTTCCAGCTACCCATCTAAAGAGGTATTATTCTCAGTGGTACTGGTATTAGACATTGCAAGGGGAAGTCTTTCAGAAACTGTTCATATTTATTTCACTTTATTCTTAAGTAGAGCTCAAAGACAGTAAGGCAAACCCAACTACAACGCCTATCCCATACTGAGAGCTAGGGCAACAGCAGGAAAAAATAATTTTAATGTGTACTAATGTTTGTATAAGAGCTTGAAAGAGTAACATTGTGTCTTTCATTGCCATCTAGTTCACTTTTGTTCCTTCCAGCATCATTTTATGTCTGTTTTCTCAAATGAACTTTCCTAAGAATTTCACACAACAGCAGGGCTGTCCACTTAGTCCTTTCATGCAAAAGCTCCCATGAAACTTCTGGTTTCTTTTCATTCTTTTCAAACCTTTTTAAAAACTAAACATTTCTAAAAAACTTTCTAAATACTATGCAATAAAAGCAAGTACTGGGGTTTTTTTTCTACTAAAAAAGCCATAAAATCTAGTGCTGCTTCATAGATCAAATTACAGTGAAATGACCCTGTAATTTAGCTGGAGTAAAGCAGCTAACCTGAAGGAGATATCTTGTGACTTAAGTGGGTAACAACCACTTTAAACAGTGTGTTTGATCTCCAGCATCACAATGGAAAAGCAACTTGATGTTTTAGGGATAGAACTGAATAAAAGGGAAAAAAAGCAGAGAAGTGAGAAATGTTTCGTGCACCATGAACACCATTTCTTACAGCTAATGACATTTTTCCTCATCCCTTCTATTCACATGCATGTCTGAAATAAAGCAGCCAAGGGAGATTCCTGTTCTACACAGTTTTATCTATTACTGCTTTCTTCTCCAGACTGCCGTGCAGAGGAATAGGTAACCCATTAGCTGATGAAGGTCTATTGCAAGAATGTAGCAGAGTATCAAACTACATTGATCGGGGGGAAAAGCACAAGACACTTTGGTGGAACACACCTCAGACTGTGGAGCTGGGCCTACCAGAATGAAGGCCCTGGAGGAACATTTTCCTCTTTTGCTTGTTTTGCTTGGGTAAAGTGTTCCATGCTCACTACAGCAAGGGACGTATCCAACAGCACAGTTTTCAACTGTGACCAGTAGGCAGCCTGATAAACAGCACATTTGAATGGTACTGTTGGTTTGCTGACAGAGCTGAAATTCAACTGTAATTTCTGTATGCCAGGATACTAAAACAACTTCTAGGAATATCTTTGACAGGAGCATTTAGGCAGGTGAGGAAACAATGACTACCAAAGTTAGGAAAGACCAGGTCTGCAAGTATGAAAGCAGAATTAAAAAAAAAAAAAAAAGACCCGATCATATAATAAAATGATACTGTTAATGTCATATCAGCAATATGAAGTTTTATTACCTGAATATATGCACAGATGGAAAAGCCAAGGATCAAAAGGTAGGAGAAATCTGGAGAGGGCAAGGGGTGGCACTCCCTCTCCTTATGTATTAAAAGGGAGGTATACAAACAAACAAACCCCCAAAAACCCCCAACAAACAAAAAAACCCAACACTCCCAATATTTATTTTTGTTATATATATGTAAATATTTCTCCTCAGATAAAAGCTTGGTTACTCTTAGTTCACTAAGAAATTACTTTATTTCTCTTGGCAGAAAACAGCAGATAGCTTTATTTTGCAATCTCACAGATATTAATTTCTTCAAGAACATTTATGAATATGCAACACATTTTTTTTCTCCACCAAGAACTAGTATAGGATGCTCTCAATAACTTAAATCTTATCAACAATATTCCTAGGGGGAAATATTAGTACAATTGTTTTTGTTGTTCGTTAATTAACAATTTTATATGAGGTAGCAATCAGTTTTGTTGATTTCCCTACAGCTACAGTCAAAAGTCCACAGCAAGTTCATAGGGCAGATTAGTCATTTGCCAGTTAGAAAAGTTACATTGGTCAGAACTTTATTCTTCAAGCAAAATTTATGCAAAATATCTTCTCAGAGATGGGGCCTACCTACAATTTTAAGGACCATCTGCCTGTATGTCTTGGAAAATGGTCATTTCCAGTATTTTATGAAAAGTTTTATTACTCATCTAAATAGCTATTATTTTTCATCTACACTGATATTCCTTTCAGGATAGGCCATTTGGGCTGTAGATACTAATTTGAAAACACCCCCATTGAATATTGCTACTCCTTGAGAATGCATGCTGACGAGGACCAAGGCAGGGACAAGCGTTTTGCAGAATGTGAACAGAATAAGCACTAAAGCCTCATTATGATCCGAGTATTATCTGAAATGTTATGACTGACAGTATAACCAACCACAGCAGAAGTAAAGATCATTAATCTGCAAGTACAGATTTCCTCGAACTTGCTCTGCAATCCCTTACTATCAGAAAGAATACAAAAAAATCACATGAATAATTTAGAAGTGAAAGCAGCAATTGAATCCCATTCCAAAAGAACAGATCCTAATTTTAGTTCATCAGCTACTCAGGGAAGATATCTGTCTCAAGAAGCTGGTCACAAATGAAGAACGCAATCCAAGTCTAAACATTATATTCTTTAAACCTATTTGGCAGTCACCTAATTCTTAAATTTCACTGCAATGATATGTGGAAGGGACCCTGTGAGATCATCCAGTCTCTTCTCTTGCAGAAAGACAGCATCAGCTACAATGCACTATTCCTACACTCTAAATCTCTTCAAGACAGAATCTCCCCTGCTTCCCTGAAAATAATTGAGCCTTACAGTAAGCTCATTTTCTGGTTGGAATTCTTTTTCTTCAATTTCCCTTGCTGTGATTTATGGTCATCACATCCACTTCCTTTGTGTGTACTAGAGCCTACAGGACAAGCTCAGCTTTCCCCTTATCTCCTGCAACTATGAACATGGGTTCTGTAAAACTGCTGGCTGCTGCTTCAACTTTCCCCTCTTTCTTGGTCTTTTTAAGATAAGCCAAGTTCCTTCGCTCTCTTTTCCAAAGTAGAGATCATTGTTCTCAGGACATCTTTCCTGATAGAATGTAATGGGAGCTGAGCCCAGTACTCCAGCAGGTGCCGTTCCAGTTCCAGCTACAGAGGAGTAATTACTTCCCCTCTTACAGAAGGACATTCCCATTTATAGATCACAATGTTCCTGCCTTTGCAGTGTGTCATTCCTGATTTATGCTCAGTTTACGACCTACTTGAAGATGCTTTTCTGTTTCACATGATTTCCTGACCTGCCACTCCTCACACTATGTGAAGAGGATTATTATTGTCTTTAAAAGTTTGTATTTGTGCCTGATGCATTTTATTTCTCTATCGGATGGATCATTTCTCTAATTTAACAGCCTTTTGATTCTAATCCTGTCTTCCAGTGTAAATGCAGGCTTTCCCAGTTTGGTATCAACAGGGATTTTCGTAAACGTGTATTTTACACCCTAGACCAGAAAAATTAATCACCTCCCTTGTCCTCTAGTAGGCCACTGACTTACTTTGAGAGTGCAACCTTTTTGCCAGGCCAATACATAGAAAGTTTCTCGTGCGTCCATGCCAATTACAGTTTAAAACAGTTCTTTAGGAAATTTAAGAGAGTCATTGGTAATATCCAAGTTCCATTTTCCTCTTTAAAGAGAAGGGTATGTGTTTGCCTTTTACGTATTTTCTATCTCCTGTGTGTTCTCAAACAAGTACTCTACTTGGCATTTTTCAAACTACTTGAAGCTTCTCATGATATTTAGCTGAAAACTGCTCTGACTAGCTGAAACAGTGCAATTTATCTGGGCTACTCCTTTGCTTAATTGTCTTCTCTCCAACAAATCAATGACAAAAAATGCACTACCCAATACGTTTTTCACATCTTTTCATAGCTTTCCAAGTTTGTTAGTTCTGTCTCTCAGAAACATCCTTCAGTTATTTTTCTGTTTCTGCTTTACTTCTAGGGTTTTCAGGTGTATCAAATCCTTATTCTATTGGCTTGCTTTAAATCTTGGGGTTTTCCTCATTATTTTTATACTGTCATTGTGAACTCATCTTTTTAAGGTCCCTCTTGTACCAGATATTTTCACCCTTCATAATTTCAGCAAATTAATGTCTTATTAATTAGAAAACTAGAGCTCAGAGTCGTCGTTTTCATCATCTGCCACGATGAGCATATGTGAAGAACAGGACCAATCCTTTCTCAGATAGCCCCCAAATTAATCTCTCTTTTACAAGGAAGCCCTTTGCTTTGCACGTGGATGACTCTATATGCTCGTAAAAGTTCTTCCCACTTGATTCTCCTGACTTGAAGGCACAAAGCAGACCCCTCTGAATTTTGTCTCCCTCTTACTACTACCTAGGTTTATGGCAGTTTCTCTCTTACACTATTGACCTCAGAACCAATGTACGTAAGGCATCACTTTTCCCTTTCTCCCTTGCCAGCCGTTCCTGAAGGAGTTATACACTTACATTGCATTACTCCAGTCAAGCAAAGTATCTCACCAAACCTAACGGGCCAACGAAGTCACAAGATCCATAAACACGAGTTTTACCAGTAACATTTCCTCATCCCCAAATGCATTGTCCTAGGCATGTTCAGACAGATCCCAACAAAACCCATCGGTCTCTTTATCTATCTCAAGGACTCAACGGTATAAACATTCTTAGGGCACACCTACTAGATCAGAGCTCATCTAAAGTTTGTTGATAAGAGATTCAGCGCCGTTATACTCAGAGACCATTAACTGGACCAGATTGTGTACTTACCTATGAAGACAAAGCTGGAGGTCAAGAGCCT
>WUAM01000321.1:1818017-1841881 GCA_024336885.1 Actenoides hombroni
ACCCATCTACATTTCCCAGCCTATGCAAGTGACTGTCCCAGCTGCCTCCTTTTAAACAAAGGGGGAAGAGATGGATTCCTTTTTGGTGTTGTTGTTTTTGTGGTTTTTTTATCTTAAGGCAAGGTATATAATTACCATTTGCTTTCAAAGAACTTCTGTTGAAGCTATCACCAAATTGCTGCTGCAAAATATGCTATAACTCTAAAAGAAGTGCTCTAATATAGAAGGTATGAGGGAGGAAACTGAACCAGATGCTCCTACAGTCTTATAAATAGGAGATATTCAAAGATGTGTGTTCGCACAGCACGTATATAATTCAAGCTTACATGAGGCAAAGCAGAATGTGTTACTATTACACTGTGGTCTACATTAGTATTTTCACATCCATTATTTATGCAGAAATATTGAAGGTACCTCAGAACACAACTCAAATGTCATGTTAGATAACAATGAATTATACAGTAACTTTAATTTTTGTTCTAAGTCAATAAAAGGAAGCACAAAAGTTTATTTTTTTAAAAAATCTTTACAGATAATTGATCTAATGAATTAATTCCATAGCCTCTGGTCATGTAAAAACTCTTTCTCATGCATGTCAGGTGTCCAGGAAGAATGTTTCTCCTAAACTGTTCCAGTTGCAAGTATTTTATATCAATTTTGTTTAATGCTCATGAAAATAAATAATATCACTCTTAAAAAGAAAAAAGTTCACACACATTAGACATACTTGCATGACATTTGCACCCCTTCCTGCACACCATATAGCCATCATCTTGACTCAAAGTTTACTTAATAACCAACATATTAAAATTGTTTTAATGCTTAAAAGCCCTCCTCTTTTACAGATAGACTTAAATACAATAATAAATTTAGCTAAATGTTCTCAAGCCACAAAGCTAATTATCTTCAGTTGCACACTAATGGCTCTTAGAAAAGCCCAGAGCGTGCACAAATCCTCTTGGGACACGCTAGCTACAGGAGGGCTAGTTAACCCAATCCTTCTGAAGCTGGCTGTAATTAGGCACCCTAGGAAGAGCTTAATTGCAAACCAAATTGGAGTCTAGACTGCTGAGATGGTTGTCGGCCCTTTGTACTTCTCAGTGGCTTATAATTCTGAAGCCATGAAAATGCCTACAAAATCGTGTGACCTGAGCAAAGGAAGCAGTTAAGTTTTCCTCTTGCACTAAGGAATTTAAAGAATAAAATATCAGAGCTTTTTGAGCACTACTCAGTACCAAACTGTGGGGTTTTTTTGCAAGCCTCATAGCTACCATAAACTATGGAGCCACTATAAACTTATAGCAGACACTTCGTACTTTCTTGAATGGGTAAGTGGTTGAAGCAAAGCTGAGAATAAATGTCCTCACGGGGCACTATGCATCCAGAAAGGAGATCTGGAAAGGGCTGGAAGGAACTTTATGACTTTTGCTGTCGCAAATAACCATATTATACCGTTTGTTCATTCATTATGTCTTAGTGAATGATGAAGTTAGATTCTGCTTGGTCCTGGTAAAAAGTAAGTCCAAAAATCTTCTCTGACTTACTAAGTTAATTGTTCTGGTGTCTCTTTTTGCAAGGCCTGGCACAAACACCGAAACTTCCCAGACTCCAGAAAAGAATTTTTGGAGCCACTTCATCAGCATTAACAGAGCAGCAGGAGTCCAGATGCCTAGAAAGGGTCTGGAAAAGCCACAAAATTGATTCTCTTGTGCAAGCAGCAGACAAACTTATTGACACTGGGAAAAGAAGCGGCAATAGCAATTCATTTCAAGGAGGATGAGAGGAAAAACAAATGGGGAAGAAGGAAAATAAAGAACTCTTGATCTTTTTTCAGCAAAAGGTTAGCTTTAGTTTTAGCAAGAGGAAGGTTAGCTTTCCCATACATGAATTAGTGCTTCAGACATAGAACTGTGGAGCATACAATTACACCACACAAGCTGGGTGAAACTCTTCAGTTGAAAAAGAAAAATCTTCCCTCCTAATGTAGATACTTCAACTGCTGAATATGTGCAAGAGGAGGCTGAAGAAGGAAAGAAAATCTAAGATGCAACTTATAGCTGTCCAGACAGTATCTCTGGGCTGGCCACAAAACTAAATTGTTCTGTTGGTCAAATATTTCTTCTTGAGAGCAGAGGGAGCTCACAGCAAGAAAAACTTGGGATATTTTTGGCTGGAAAGGATTTTTGCTCTTGATCACTACATAACCTAGGCTACAATTGCCTGAAAGAAAACTCTGAGCTTAACCAGCTGTTACAGTTAAGCCTCTCTACAGTACTGTGGTAGTGCTGGATATTTTGCATCCATGTTTTATTTCTTTTTGTGTCTATGCTGACAAGAGAACATTTTCATTTTCAGACAATTAAGCCTTTCTACAAACCCTTCTTTGCTGAAGTTTCCATCCAATAATTCAACTTTAAGTTATTCTACTTGGAAGTTACTACATTGAAAAGACTGACTTCAGATCTTCCTCTGTAAAATTTTAAAGCAGGTTTGAATAAAAATCAGTAATATCTCATTACTCAAACTTTACGCGCATTTTAACATATTATATATAAATCAGATAAGCTAAAACCCTAAAGTAAACAGATTTTCAAGTCGCATGAGTGTGCACATGCATGTATTTCTAAAGGTATGCAAGATGACAGTGTCATGCCTGAAGACAGCTAATTTTTCACAGAATCACAGAATGACTGAGGTTCAAAGGGAACTCTGGAGGCCATCATGTCCAACTTCCCCTGCTCAAGCTGAGCCACCCAGAGCAAGATGTCTTTTGACTGTCTCCAAGGATGGACTCTCTACAACCTTCCTGGGCAACCTGTGCCAGCGCTAGGTCGCCCTTACAGTAAAAAAGGTTTTTCTTATGTTCAGATGGAACCTCCAGTGTTTCTAAAAAACTCTATTTTTTCGAGAGCTATACAATGACAAACATTTAAATTGAACCGTTAAATGACAAACTGTTGGTTATCAGCTGCCAGCGGCAAATTCCGTAACGTTATATATCCACATACCTCTTCAAGCTCTCCTGAAGAAACAGGATTATCCTCGTACGTGGGGAAATGGCACCCTGCTTTACAACTGCAAAACCTGCTAGTCTCCTCACGTGGCTCCACTATTCTGCAGTTTACTTTAGAGTTCTCCATCGCCCTCCCATCTAGAGATTCTTTCATACTGCATTCTGAACAGGGATCTTGATTTCCTACTGGCAACATCCCAGACGACTCTTCTTGGGAATCCAATGATGTTTGTGCACTCTTCTCCATCCCAGACTTTTTTAATCTGGGAAGGAATTTTCCAGATTCAAGCTCTGATTTTCCATAATAATGCCCTTCTTTTTCTGCATCTTCTTCCAGAGGTTTGAGATCTGCTTGTGGATCCTCAAATACATCTACTTGAGAAGGGACAGCAATACCTCCCTCATCTTTTTCTGACTCAAACTCTGACTCACTTCCACCACCTGGAGAAAGTTCAGATGCAGAAATTGGGCGAAAGTGAGTCCTTGGGGAAATCCGTATAGCCCTGTACTGCGTTCGATCGACACCACATATCCTGGGGTGTAAAACCTCACTGTCTGAATCGGAGCACAGAATTGACTTAGGTTTAAAACTAGGGCTGAAGGATGCAATTCCTTCTGGCTCAAATGAACACTCTACATGAAGAACTTGTGAAAATGGATTGTTCAGGTCAAAGGAAGAGAATGAGTACTCAAGCCCTGGTTCTTCAACTTGAAAGTTACCACAAGCTCCCAGTAAGTCTTCATGGAAGATAAAAGAAAACCCCTTATTTAATCCGTTATCGCCACTCTTTGATTGCTCATTCTGTTCAAATGATACAAATGGCCTCCACAATTGCCTATGACCAGGGGCAAAGCTATTACCTGGAGTCATAAAAACATCTGTACCAGCTATTGTCACTACATCAGAAGCTGCACACTGTAATAAGCTCCCTTTTGAGTGACCAGGCGGCACCACTGCCCATTCTCCATCACTGTTAAATGTTTTGAGCTCTCCATACACACCACCAAGTATAAATGAGTTTTCTTTTTCCTGGTTAACATCCCAAGGTTTTGATGGTGTCGTATAGTCACCACCATCTACTTTTGATAAATCATTTGAGACAAAGGCTCTCTTCTCCAAATTCTCCTTTTGACCTTCCCAAAGATGATACTCTGATCTCTGCACTGCTTTATTGGGCTCCTGGAGGGTTTCAACTTTCGCTTCTGTATCCAAACAGCAGCAATAGTTATTTACATCAGTTGAAAACAATTCATCTTCTATTCCTTCTATTTCTACCATTGCTGCAGAATTTCTGTCTGTCATATTTGTCCAAATATCTTTAATAACCCCTGAGCTGTAGCCATCTCCATGTGGACTGCTTTCACTACACCCTTGTGCAGTTTCATAGTCTTTACTTTCTGCTTTTTGTTCTAGCTGAATACCACAGACAGATTCTAGCTTAGATTTTTTTTTGAAAATCAAAGTGGGCATTTCTCCTAAAGTTCTAGCTTGTTGCTGGCAGGTTTCTTCTGGCAAAAAATCTAGAATTTCTTCATCTACATAACTCGAAGACACTCTAGGAACTACATAATTAATATCTTCTGCATTAAATTGTGTGGATTCTTCATATGGAATATTTAAAGTCTCATTGTCTGAACGTGTTTCTTCCGAGTGTGACCATGGACTACAGGTTCTTGTTGAAAGATTGGAACAGTGTTCATTTTCATCAAAGGCACTATTTTTGGTCCATATTAGCAATCTAGACTGTGTTTTCCCAAGCATATTAGCAGTGCTACTAGAATCTGCATTTTCATTTCCCAAGTTGAGTGTTTCAAAAGAAAATGGTAAAACAGAGTTACTGCATTGCACTTCAAACACTGAAAAACAAGAGTTTATACCAGACCCTTCATTAATATCTGAAAAGAGCTCTTGATTGCCAGCAAGCATGTGTGAATTAAGCATTGTGCTGTCTACGATAGGGGAGAATCTGATCGGAGAATCTCCTCCAAAACTTTCCCCATCTGCATCACCAGAACTAGAAGATGAACAGCACTCCCAAAATTGAGCTAAATTACTAAGGTCTTGCAAGAACCACCCTTCAGCACCAACAGAGCTGGTTGAGTCTGTCCATATTGCACTTTCCCCTTGCAACTCCATTCCATCTAACACTATGCAACATTCTGCCTCAAAATCAGTTTTTTCTTTACTCTTTTGTCGAATCATATTTAAAATCCGACTCTCCCCTTGCATCATATCTGAGGCACCAGGATCCAACATGGATTGATCAATATCCACTTCATAGAAGTGCGTTAGTTCTGACAGATGAACATCATCTAAATATTTGTCGTCCTCTGGTTGAGAACATATTGAGGTCCCAGCGAGGTCAATATCCTCATTTAGAACTGCAGGCATTTCTACAAAGTGACCGTCGATGAAAGTACCTGCTGCGAGGTATGTTTTATGAATATTATTGTTGCTAATACAAAGACCATGCACTGATTCAGACAACTCTTCTACAGCCTCCGATGTGACGCCACATATATCTTCTCTGTTGCGGTACGTAGTCTCCAGCTTGCTTTTTCTGCTAAGAGGAACAAAGTACTCTGTAATGGGCTCAGTATACCACAAGGGTTCTTCTTTATATTCCTTTTCAGTTCTGCTGTCTAAATACAAATCTTTTCCATCACTACCGCCAGCTTCTTTTCTTCCAATTTCTTTTAATGGCCTTTTACCTCTTTTGCACAGCTGTTTGATGGACCCGCTGCTACTGCTGCTGCTGCTTCCACTGTGGACTTTTCTATCAGCCTTTTCACCAGATTTCACTGCAAGCCTGCTTTGCCCATTACGTCCTTTTTTATTTCGAACCTCTCTCGTTTTGTGTCTGACTTTAATACATTTCATGGATGCCTTGTATTCACCTTGATTACCACTAGAACTTGAGCCAGCCTCACTGGATCCAGATGACCAGGAGCGAGGACGCATCTTTCCCTCAGTCTTATGTCGGACTTGCTTTTTGTACAAAACGGGCTTCTCTTCAACGGTATTGTTACTAAATTTGTTTTCTTTCTCATTTTTACTTTTCTTCTGCTGGGTTCTTTCTTGTACAGCGGCAGATACTTTATTACTTCTGTCTTTAGTTACTTCGCTTTCACTATTGCAGTCCTTTGGAGAAGATGTATCTGTGCTAGTTGGTGGAGCAGTGGATGAAGATGAGGAGCTAGAGTAAGAGCATACTTTGGATTTATTCCATACAGTCATAATTTCCTGCAGGCAAACTGGCTTTTCAGAAAGAGGAGGAAATGCTTCATAGTACCTGAAAGCAAAATAAAAAGGTGACATTCAGATCACAGAACTTCAGACAGGCATTAAGATTAGAAAGTATTACTAAAAACACATTAAAACGCTACCAATGCAATTGCTAAAAAAATCTAGTTTGTTCTACATATGCAGAAGCCACTCATTGCACTGTTTATTTGAATGATAACTGAGGGGAGATTAAGATATGCTTTAAAAGGGCTTATTTAAAAATATACTGCCAAGTAAAGCAATCCCATTTTTATGGAGTACCAAACTTCACTATCGACAGAAATTGTGGATGCTTAAAGCAGTGAAGGCCTTATTCCAGATTTATCATATAATGTAGCAATCCACTACAGTTGTCTAGACATGTTTCATTTAAAGTATAAATGAGGAAGTCCTGAATTTCCGTCAGTTCAGTTCTGAATTTCAGATTTTTTTATTCTCCCCTATGAAACAAGACACTATCTGTTAAGTTTTCTATGTAGTTTGATCATCGAATTATTAAGAAAAAGCTATAGCAAAAGAAGAAAGATCAGTTCTTGAGTAGTGTAAGATACTTAGCAGCTTTGTTGAACAGGGACAAGATTAAAATGTATTTTTCTGCAGTGTTTAAAGTAGTATTTGTTCAACAGTAAAGAGTTTTACACTGAACTGCATATATTTCAATGAAAGCCTATTAAAAACCATTCAGAAGTTAGTTAAGTTAAATACAATTTATACAATTAGTTCTCTGAAGAAGTAGCAACACTTCTACTCTTCTGTTGCTACCAATGGTTATTAGCAGATACAGAGGCAGTCATGTCTTCAAAAGAAGTCAATGATAAAACTCTTGAGTACTTCACTAACACTGCACTCAGGTAATCAGTAACTAGTAGACCACTTTGGCCATAAAGAGTTTAAAGGTTATAAAAGTTTGTTTCCTATTTCTGTAAGAGAAGACAGAGTTCTGAACCCAGGAAACTGATCCTTTCCCTGCAAGTCTTGCATATCAGTTAATGCTGTTTTAAATGCTTTTAGTTTGTCTAGTTGATTTGCTCTTAAGGAAATTAAAATACAGTACGGTTTTAGTTCCGCATATAGTTAAAAGAAAGCAGTAAGGACTTTGCCAGAAACCAAACTAGCCCATGGTACCAAATGCTCATTTAAAAATATAAGATTAACAAAAGAAGATGGCAGAAAAAAACCCCAAATCTTAATATCCATATAACTCTACATGCCCACTAAGTTAACTTCACTGTGTTAAAATATAAAAGAAAAAAAGAAAGGTAAAAGCATTGCAAATAACAACAACAACAACAACAATAATAATAATAATGCATACATTTCTACTTGATCCTTTGCTGTGGGAGATAAATCAGTCTCAGGAGACAAAGAGCCTTCTAACTTTTTGTGAATCTTCTCCTCTGTTTTGGAAAAAAATTCCAAATGCTTAATAGAAAAATTCAAATAGCCAGTGTATTTTATAAAGTATTTATCAAAAAGCACCAGGATATATACTCATAACAGTGGTAAATTTCCATAAAACACTGTAAATAACAGAACAATTTATAGCCTGGTTATTACACATCGGGCAATTACAAGTTACCACCCAAGATTCAAGTTTTCCACAGTTGTCTTGCTAAGCCCTGCAACTTTCACAAACCTGACAGGCTAGCAGCTGCATGCAACCTCATTGTTAGCAATGCCCCCACAAGGAGACTTCCTATTTTACTTTTTTAGTTATTTCATACCCAAATCCTTATCTCCTCCTTGCATTGCTACATATAAACCAAGACATTTTTTTTAAATCAGCTATTTAACTCCACATTTTTATGAATGGTTACATCTAATTTCTTATGGATTTCACTAAAAGCAAGTACCCCTGCAGCAGTTGCTGTGCTTTGGGTGGATATAAAGGCATATTTCCTGTGTGAGACGTGGCTGTAAAGACTTCTAATTCTTTATATTAAAATCTGTAAAATACAGAAAGGATGCAGTAAGATACACATTTTTTTTTCCCCTCCAAGGTACACGATCAACATCACCTTGCTTAGCAAGAAAGCGTCACAGAGTAGCACTATGAAATACTAACCGCTGACTAGTAATTACTGTTTGAAAACAGAAAAGGGAATGGAAACAGATGAAATAATGCTTTAAGCAGGTAAATGTTTATCCCTTATTTACTGCTAGTTATACTACATGCTAAGCATATTAATTTTACTATTAAGTGCCAAAGGCTGTTGCACCTTAACAAGCATTCCTGTGCAATGACCTTTCACCACAGACACCAGAATTCTCTATTATGCTCCCTGCCTTAAAGTTGACAACGTGAAGTCCCCATTGTCACTCCCCTAAAGCACAGAAATGTTAAGTGCCCCTCTCTGCAATGGCTACCTGGATGCTTTTCACAGGAATAGAGAGTATACAACAATTTTGAGGCCAATCTACTCTTTGCAAGTATCAACACATGAAAGGAACAAAATCAAGCCTAGTTTATTTTGATTTCTCTTGGTGGGGATTGGAGATGCTGAATACGGAATATTTATTTTAAAAAAGCAGGCATAGCTAGATATGAACAGTTCTAGCTTTTCACCAGGAAATGGCATTCGTGAATGGCTATTTCTCAGGTAAACAAAGCACACTAGTACAGAACTGCTCAAACTGTTTGAATGAAATTATTCAAGTACATTTTAAAATTTCATGGCCTCTATTAAAAGCTAGTGAATTAACAGCCTCCTCCCCCACCCCCACATCTCTGAATGTTACACAGTTGATAAATACAATGTATGGCCTCAGAATTTTAAAGATTTATTCCTCACCTTGCTTACTCTGAAGGTCTTTCAGTCTAGAGCAAAGCTCCTCCACTAATGTTTCAATCCCAGAGCTCTGCACAACAACAAAAACACAGGGGGGAAAAAACAAAACAAACAAAAAAACATAACTTACTAAAAAGAATATTCATTTTATAGAAAGACATGAATACAGTAAACATATTGTAGAAGACATGTATTTTTCTTTTTGCATGGTAACTATAGATTAAAAAGCAACAAAAATTATTACTAGGTATAAATCCATTCCTATAAATACAATAATTAGAGACAAAAATGATTCCACCAAACATGTACATACATTCACACAGAGGTTTCAAGCTACAAGTCACACTGTTGCATTATTGTATATCCAAGGTTTTGCAAACTCTGCATTGTCACATTTACTGCATTTCATCACTTAGGATTTAGCCCAGAGTCTCAGGAGAGGAGTTCAAAAATCAGCTGATCACTAAGCTGCATTGTAAAAAGCTAAGCCTGAACCTTTTGGTTGCACAATTTATACCTATGAGAAAGGGACAGTTAACAGGATACAGAAAATCAGGAGTGAATGTTAAAAAGGAGAATGCCATGAAGACATATACGTGTAGGCGGCAGGGAGAGAGAGGAAATGCTTCCACACTATCTTCATACAAAATGTATCCCATAATTTTGCCAGTTTATAATGCCTTTTGTTTTGTTTGTTTGTTTTTGTCTTTTTTCTTTCTAAATGTTGTGTTTGCTTAGGAGAGAAGACAGAAAAAATAAACACCTTATTCATCTTCCATATAAGCCTCTATTTTACCCCCTTTATTCCCCTACATAAACCTTCCATACACTCAAATTTCTTTTAAATCCAATTTCAGTGTTATTCTCACATGAATTTTCTTCTGTTTTTACTGCCTGCTTAGACTTGCAAGCACTTCTAGATAAAGTAACAGCACCAGAACAGTAAAATGCTGAAAGATAACACATGCACGATGTGGGACAACATACTGCCAACTGTCCATAGGGGGAAACTCCACACCTTTCTAATGGGATAGAAGTTGCATGCCAGTCAGTGAAATACCAACCTACAGCCTTTCCTTTGGAAGAAAAACTAGCTGAGGTGGCTACTTCATAGGTATTAGTGTTCTCATTATTTCAATGCTCAGGGACCACGTTTGGAGGTAACACTTTGCACTTTCCACAGCTGCAAACAGAAGGCTGGAATCACAGCAAAATGCAGCAATCCCAAACAAGTGAGGAGGCTGCAAGAAGCCCCCTGCATGCTATCGTACAGCTGGGAATGATAACAAGGCAGAACTGTGCACCTCTTGTATCCTCTGCACAGTTTCCTCAACAACCCCAGCATCTGGTCCCCCTCATACTTGGAGATTCTGAGACTTACACAAACCTCCTACAAAATGATCTCACTCTCTGAATTTGATGTGATCTTGTGCACATACAGTCACAGAACAAACATTTGCTCCAGAGGTAACACAGATCAAATATCAAGTTACAGGAGCGCATAGAAAAGAGTTTGATTTGTTGTGTCACTACAGTGGTATAAAGATTTGCTTTTTCCGAGCTCTAAGAGTTTCTCCTCTCTCCTGATTACTGGATAAAAATGGCTTAGAAATGTGAATACATGTTGCTAAAGCACAAGAAAATGTTAAGGAAAAGAGGATACCAATTTACACAGTGAAACTAGCTTGTTTAATTCTGTCAGAAACACACACTCGAAAAATCATACACTGAAGCAATGGCTCGTATGCTAACTTCTAAATTATTTGCAGTCAAGTGAGAAAGCAATTTTCTATCCCTAACGGCATTGCCGCACTGAAGTGCTAAATATAAACCTTTATGCCACATACTTAACTGAGGATGACTTAGCAATATTAAATTTTAGAAGGCATCCTCTATATCAGGAAATTTATCAACATAGATGAACCAGTTTAGAAAGAACCAAGTATCACAGTAATATTGACAAACCTACATAGTTGTAACAATCATCACTTTATATCTATTCCACTCCTGGCTCCCCCCTCCTCCCCCCAAAAGGGCAACAGAGGAGGAGCTGGCCTTGGGTTTTGCCCGACTCTCCGAACTGTCTCATCGAAAGGACACCTGTAGCAAACACTTAAAATCTAACGATAGATTCACTGTCTCAACTTAACTATAACATCATGTCAGACAAAAAAATAAAACTCCCCAAACCCAGCAACAATATGCTCACCATTATACCGAAGAAGTGAATACTTTGGGAATCAAACGCTTAATTTCCTCCTGTACCATGAAACTAATACTGGTGTCAGCTGACACACTGCACGCACGCTGATTTAGCTAGTGCTGGCTTTAAGAGAAAAAAAAAAAAAAGGCGGGGGGGTGGGGAAGGCACTATGCAAAATGCCAGCTCTGGAGAGACCACTTGCTCAGCCTCTTACCGCAGGATATAAAAACGAGCCGCGGGCTTCATGCTATGAACGCCTTGGCAATTCTTTCATAGACGACACTGCTGTTCTCCCCATCTGAGATTTAGTTACTGGATTTTTTTTCATCGTCTAAGTTATTGCAGCATTGTAGTGGCAGCAACCTCATGGCCAGAAAGTAAGATATTCCAGGCACAGGCTTGGTTCAGTAGGAGACAATAAATTACCAAAACTAGGTGATCTGCCTGAACTGCTTTGCTTATATTCAAATTTAAAGACAGTCCCAAAATAGTACAAATACTGGAGTAACTTAAAAACATTTTTCAACATGGAAGTACCTAATTATGATTGCTTTTGTAATTCCAACACGAAAGGCTTAAAACTCATGATTACCTGCAAGAGTATTTAAACTACTGACCCAGATTTCTACTAAACCTTTTCTCTCATTCGAACTACAAAGGGCAGCACATAACTTTTTTTAATTTATATTTTTCATTTTGCTTAATGAAACTGCCTCCACACCAAACACATTTTATTCTCTTCTACTGTTTTCAACATATTTCTGTTTCCTTCCCCTCCTTTAACTTACATCCAGTTTCACCAAAAATTGTTCTTTTTGGCTTTTCATCAGCTGGCTGAAGCAAGGGAAGGATTACATAAAGCATAGGTGTTATGTTACTGGCATTGGTGTGACCGTGCTTACAGATAAATTAAGCTTCTGAACTCATCCAGCATAAGCAAGAACAGTCAGAGTGCTGGAGTTACAGGACTCTACCAGCCACTGTCTTCCTCACTGATCAACACGCCTCTATTCAGGGCCAAATTAACGTAGTTCTGCATAATGAGGAATGAGAATAATTACAAAAAGCCAGCAAAGCTCACACACAATTTTCTTATATGTATTTGTAAAAATGCTTTGTGCAATTTTTTTTTTTTTTTTTTTAAGCTTGGTGTTGGTATTTTTTGGGTTGGTTTGGGGTTACTTTTTTTGTTGTTGTTTTTGTTTGGTTGGTTGTGTTTACAATCATATGCATGTATATATATGTATGTGTGTGTGTGTGTGTGTGTGTGTGTGTGTGTGTGTGTGTGTGTGTGTGTAATCACAGAATGGTTTGGGTTGGAAGGAACATCTTGTTCCAACCCCCTTGCCATAAGTAGGGACACCTTCCATGAGGTCAGGTTGATCTAAGCTGCAATCATCCTGGTCTTGAACACTTCCAGTGATGAGGCATCTACAACTTCCCTGGGCAGCACGTTCCTGCACTTCACTACCCTCCTAGCAAAGAGTTTCTTTCTTATATCTAATCTAAATCTACCCTTGTTCAGTTTAAGCTGTTACCCCTCATCCTATCACTACATGTTCTTGTAAACAGTCCCTCCCCAGCTTTCCTGTAGCCGCCCTTCAGGTACTGGGAGGCTGCTATAAGATCTCCCCGGAGCCTTCTCTTCTCCAGGCTGAAAAACCCCAACACTCTCAGCCTGTCCTCGGAGGAGAGGTGCTCCAGCCCCTGATCATCTCCAACAGGTCCAGGTCCTTTTCTTACCTTGGCAGCCCCAGAACTGAATGCAGTATACCAGGTGAGGTCTCACAAGAGTGGAGTAGAAGGGGAGAATCACCTCACCCAACCTGCTAGCCATGCTTCTTTTGATGCAGCCCAAGATGTGGTTGGCTTTCTGGGCTGCAACATATGTTGCCAGCTCATTTTGTGCTTCTCATCAACCAATACCCCCAAGTCCTTCTCTGCAGGGCTGCTCTCAATCCACTCACTATGCAGCCTGTATTTGTGCTTGAGATTGCCCCAACCCATGGGCAGGACCTCACGCTTGGACAAATGGCAATAAAAATAAAAAATAAAAGATTTTTTTAACATGCTCTACTTTGAAAGTAGAGTAGTCAGAGATGACAAGTGGTAACTCATTATCTTAAAGCAACCCAACTGCTTTTGTATGTACATTCACATGCCTGGATAGCTGCAGAAAGTGTTCCCACAAGACATTCAATCTAGACATTTAGTTACTTCTGAGATATTGTTATAAATTTCATCGGTTCAGTTGTCAATGGTGGAAACAAAACAATGTTACATACACAAAAATTCAAATCCATTAACAACTGTTGCCTGTGTTAACAGTTGGCAGTGGCTTCTATGTTCTAAGAGATTTCAGTAAAAAGCTGTGAAGCATTAGCTCCTCTGAGATTCTTGAGGAATCACTTCAATTCCTGTTGACATTCACCAAGTTAGCAGGTTACTTCTGAATATTGCAAATAAGTCCTGTGCAGTCACCATCCAGGAGCCTTAACAAGTTTCTTGTGAATTTGATCACAAATGTTCATTCACCACTATTATTTCAGTTATCCTATGGGATTGAGGATAGCACAGGTCAGCAAATTTTTTTTTGTTTTTTTGATGAGCTTTCACCCCTTCCCATCACCCAGTAATGATGTCTAGTTATGGCTCTTGCACTTCCATCCAAAAAAGGCCATGCAAGCGTATACTTTGTTCTGCAGATCTGTACATGTGCAATAGCCAAAATTTCTGGACAGAAAGAAAGAAAAACAAAGTTGTGCTAGCCAGTCTTTTAACAGGCCATAGGACTCCCCAGACAAAGATGGTACTCTGACTACAGTGTACAGGTCTGTTTTCTTGGCACACAGCCTGTCACCAAGAGCAGGATTAGGTAGCTGTTCCTTTATGAATTAGCTATTAAGCCACATGAATGAAATAGGACACAAAATGTGATTCACTGCAACCGTACATCTATTTCTATATTTTATAGGATGATGAAAGCTGGATAAACTCTAGGTTTTCATTTTCTAACATTATGATGCAGCATAATTCATCTGATTACAAGTACTCTCAAAAGAGGTGTTCAAGACATAGAAAGACTAAAAAAAATCCCTAACCCCAAGATGACCACTATGTAAATAAATGAATAAATAAATAAATACACGAAAACAGTGGCCTTCCTGGGGTGTTCAATCCAGGTAGAGTGCAAATGAATAAAACAAGGTTCCAGTTTGCATTATGGGATTTTACTCCAGCATAATAAGGTGGATGACACTAGGAAACATTTGAGAGTATATATTTGTAGGTTACCTTTCTGATCCTTCAGCAGTAAAAGCACAATTAAATCTTTACCTTTTCTACCTGAATACATAATGATTTATAACGTAGACACTGGACAAGTCAGAAAAACAAACCCTATTTATTAACCTCTCTTTTGGGGTTTGTGAATACTTGATCCAGGTAATCTTCAATAGATATGTGACCTTAGAATATCAATTTCCAAGCAAACTGATTAATATCATAAGAATCCAATTAGTCTCAAGCCATATAAGAACAACAGCTCTCAAACAAGGAGATAAAAATACTTTACTCCAAGTGTCTTAATCTTGTCTTCTATATTAAAACAGTATTAGGAAAGGTAAATCACATATCTTGAATCAGGCTCAGGTTTCAGAGCTGTATTCACCACTTCACACCATACATTCTAAGATAGAGAGATAATAACATGTCATTTACTAATTCTAGATGAAAGAGGTCAACTAGTAGTTCAAATTAACTTCAACTTAACACACTATCCCTAAATTCAGGTTACTAGATCAGCTGACTTCTGTTACTTAAAACTTAATTCTTGTAGCTCCCTCTCATAGTGATCTCCATCGTGAAAAAAAATTATCCCCCCCCCCCCCCCCCCCCCCGAAATATTTATAGTGTAAAACTTTCTGTTCTTTCCCCTTCTTGCCAAAAGGAAGGGAAAAAAAGGCATAAATACATCTCTCTGCAGTTTTCTGAAATACAGTGTATTTTGGGCTGTTACTTTATGAAAAATTGAAAGGAAGCCAATTAGGCTTTAGTAGGAAATGTACTGGGTACTGTGGTACTGACAAAACTGCTCAGTCTACTATGTGAGAAAAAAAGCTGTATTCAAAGAAGCTGGAAAAAAAGGGACTTTTATGTATAAAAGTACTGTTTGCAGAAAGTGTGCCACAATTGTCATGAAGCTGGAAAGATGAACACAATCTGGTCAATTCTAGTTAAAGATGGTAAGTACCAAAACCTTCAGGTTGATTTTATAGTCTAATTTCCACATCTTTTGAACCCAGGTGGTTCACACTCATCTCCAGGTTGCCTGGCACACTGGATACAGTACTGAGTAGGCCAAGCAGCTTGCAGCTGGCATGAACAACATCAGTTACTCCTCAAGTATAATTACTAAAAAATAACAATAGAGCAATAAGAAGAGTATCTGTCAGCATATGTCTTCCTAGACAGAACAGAAAGTGATAAGGAGAGCTGAGGAAAAAGCGACTGGAAAGGTAACCTGCCTGGACGCGTTCCTGTGTGACCTGCTCTAGGTGGTCCTGGTCTGGCAAAGGGGTTGGACTAGATGATCTTCTGAGGTACCTTCCAACCCTTAATATTCTGTGAATGTAACAGCTAGGAGAGGAAAAGCAATCACAGAAACAAAAGTGAGATGTTCTCAGCCTTAAATGAAGAGCTGGAAAGACTATAAAAGATGACCAGAAGAAAGAGCTTGTGAATCTGTGGACAATTGATACTTAAGGGCACTAAATTTACATGGGCCTCAGAAACTCTCACCTCCAAAGACTGTAGGATACCTAGCCAACTGACTTATTTTGAAATATAATAGAATTTCTTAGATCTGTAACATTATGCAAGGATCTAAGGATAGGCAAGATGCTTGTCTGATAGATGATGGACCATCTTTGTCTCAATTGCTGACTGCTCAGCTCACTGTTACCTAGATTTATTGCTTTGGCTACAACTTCAGGAATTATCCTTTTTGAAGTAATATTTCAACAGCTGATTTCAGCTTCATTCATATATTTGCTGGTGCGGTACCTGTACACCATTCCACCTCAAGTACAGTGACTTCAACTGCTTTTTGACTCTTTGTAACAAAGATTGTTATTTTTCATAAATAACGATAGAAGATGTGATTATCTTCATAATGATCTAAAAATATTTAATTATTGTAAGTATTTGGGATTTTTGAAACAGGATTATTCTGTGCTATGTGTATGCAGTGTATTGTGACTGAACATCCTCTACCACAGCAAGTACAAAGAGAAGGAACAAGTGTTTTTCTGCCTTCTCTGAATTCCATAATTTTCCAGAGGTCCAAACATCTGACTACCCACTGTTCTACCTACTTTGTAGCAAAGTGGAAAACGAACAACCTGTGCACGCATGACAGACAGATAGGCACAGAAATGTGGACACGACTTATGAGCACTGTCACTAGGGGATGTCCCCATGGGGCAGAAAGACCCTGTTTAATGTGCTGCAAGGAACTGTTACTGAATACCTGGAGGTTGACTCTGTGGTTGATGCTTCAGGGCATCACTGGGCAGCCTGCTGCAGGAGTTCAGCAGCAAGAATTAGCCTTGCGTGGTTGGCATGTTTAGAAAAAAATTATCCGTGAAACAAATGACTGCCTTTTCAAACATAAGAGCAGATGAAATTAAAATGACAGAAATGAATCTGCATTCAGATTACTGGAGGAAGATATTATCAGACATTAAATGAAGTAAAACACAGCATGTCCAGCTGAGGCTTTTTACCTAACACATTACATCCCTGTCTTTTCCCAGTTTGAAATGAATAATCTTTTAGAGAAGTGACTGTATTATGAAAGAAAGAAAAAATATAATGAAGAGGTTAAAATTTCCAGCCTCCATCGCCTTCCTATAGCATTGAGCTGTTCTTTCAGAAAGCACTAACAACTTCTAATACGTGTAGCAATAACAAAGGTGCACATTACTCATATAACACTCCTGAAAAATCAACATTATTCATCTCATTTCACACCTGAGTTGAATTTCCAAAGCATGTGTAAATCATACTGATAGCCTCTGTCTTAGAACTGAGTTTCATGGCCTTAATATTTTACTAACATAAGCTAAAAGCTAATCTATAGAGGAAGACTCATCAATATGTCAATAACATTGCAATAAAACAGACTGATATTCATTACTGAATGCTTACTTCACATGTATTGACTTCAGCTTATTGTCAAAGTATGTATCACAGCTGGACTATATAAATGAGCCAGAGCTGTCTGGGCAGTAAATATTGATTTAAGATGGCATTTTTTATGTAGCCTTATTGAATTGATAGTTGCTTTAAAATGAAATAATGCCTGAATCCCATCACAGTTGCAAAAATTCCTGTAATATTCTCCTCCAGTATTTCAATTTCAGCATAGAAAGCAGAAGATAGTTAAAATTAACTTGGCTGAAATAAACTGGTCTCCCAGATGGCTCCATATCACTTGCAGAGAAAGCCTATGTGTCTCTTAGATGCACATTTTAAAACCTGGATGACACCTGTGGCTTAAAGGAAGTGGGAAAAGAAAGGTATTTCTTTTTGTAAAAGGGGGGATGCAAAGTTGGAGTGTTAATGAAAAGCATGAAGGGCAGGAGAGCATCTAGCTTCCCCCCACCCCCGACCCGTCCCTTAACTGATTTTCTATTCACACACATGCCTTAACAGCTATCCTATACAGAGATCTTCCCAACCTTCACAAATCTTGAAGAGGTGACAAAAATTCCACGTCTTCACAGAGGACATTGGTAAAATCAGAACCCAAATAAATTCAGTAGACTTTCCAGAAGATTCTGTTCAACCTTATAACCATTATTCATCGATTATCAATATGCAAGCCAATTCCCACTGAAGCCAGGGAGAACACTGTATTGACATCAAGCTTAGCAAGTATAATATGCAAAACACTCTCAGCTTTTAACTTTGCTTTATTGAAGACCTTCTTCAGGATTTTTTGTCTACATCCTTACAATTTTCATCATTTAGGAGGAGGAGGAGGAGACCAAATGTGGTAGAGAAAGGAATCAAGCTTTCTGTAAAGTAATTTTAGAAGCCTTCATTCTCAAAAGAGCGTCATTAACAGGCTTCACCCTTTGTATGATGTTTGTGGAGACTCACACTTTAACAGTTTGCTGTCAACAAGATGAAGGACACAGAAGAATAGAATTCTCTGAACTGACTCAGAAGAACATCAAATTTGTAACCGCGATCTGAAGCCACGCATGAACAGAAAATAATGATATTTCCAGAGACTCAGAAAAATAATATATTTCTGAGATTTGACCACTCAAAATCTACTTTTATATTCTATTCTATTTATTTCATGGTTAATGTCAGGATTCACTAGCATGTGAAAATACTTAGAGTTCAAGGTTTGAACAAGAAGTTATGAAATATCAGCCCAGCACATTTCTGTGGCCAAGAACACCCGCTACACTAGATTTTCTGTAACAACTACATGATTTTAGTCAATTTCATCACAGAATCACACAGAATCACAGAATGTTAGGGGTTGGAAGGGACCTCCAAAGATCAAGTCCAACCCTCCTTGGCAGAGCAGGACAAAACTAGAGCAGAATATTGCAAGGAAGAACAAAAAATAGCACTTTTTAAACAATATTTATGAAAATGTTCTTAATAGTAACTATTTTTGCTTTAATTTTAAAGGCAGGAAATCTTTGATGAGATAGAATAAATGAAACAATAAGTACAATCCACTTTGTGAAATATAACTTTATGTAAAATTGCGTGCTGCTAGAAAGCTGTCAGTGAAATGTTTCAAGGTCACAACAATTTCATTCAGAAATTTCTAGATTTCCATCGAAACACTGCTCAGTGTAGAGACTCATTTATGTATATGTAAAACTCAGCAATGTTTCTCTTTACTATAGGTGTGAATTTAAAAGAAAAATACCTCAGGTGTCTCTGTGCTGTAAGAAGCTTGGAGTAGTGCTGCATATGTTGACTGAAGATACAGATTTACTGAAGGTTCCAGAAACCATACCTAAGAAAACTGATAGTCCAAGACTACTTTTTTAATGACACTTCATGGCAGACTACTAACCTGAACAAGAACAAAATAGCGTTTTTTCCACCGCTTCCAAACCTTCTGTCCTAGAGCATACAAATATCTGCAAAGGAAATAACAAAGGGAATGTTTTTCTATTAATAAGAAGCACAATATTAGGAGGACCCAATACAAGTGAGTGTATTCATTTGCTCTACCTACTGAACTGCTTCTCCAGTATTGTCACATCTAAGAAGTGTTTTTTCTTCTATTTACTCAGACTATAAAAAGCAAAGAATTATTCCTTTTCACTCAAAATAAAACAAAAAACAGAAACAAAAGACCTCATGTTTGAAAAGACTAACCTGCTTATTGCTCATATTTCACTAATTGCATCTGAAATAGAAAAAGTAGTTTAAAGCACAACGCTTAACTGCACAGAAATACCAAATGTTAGAAAAGTTAAAACTCCCCAACTGTTTTTTCCATGTGGTTTCTATAGATTTGCTAGTGTTTCTCTAGTTTGTGAGAAGTCAGTCACAGTGCCAGTTTGGGAAAAAGCTCAAATAACTAAATGCCATTACACACACAAGATTAAATTTTTTCCAGAGTAAACTAGAATCTAATTTCCCAAAGAGAAGCACTTCACTATAAAGACTCTTAGATTACAAAATACTCCTTGTCACCTTGGCAATTTCCAGGGTTTGTATCATAAGATGTAATCAGGAGTATCAAACAGTGGGATGACAAAACCACAGATGTTAATGGTTTTTGGTGGTGGAGGAAGCACCCTCATTAGCCAAGACCATGTGGCAAGTTCCATGGCATTATAGTGACACTTTTTTCTGTCACTGTGATCATGGTGCACTGTTGTTAACAGACAGAAAGAGGAAAAGGATGAGCTGTGGGATTGTAAGCAAGAGCCTACAAATGGTAAGGATTTGCTGCTTAAAACCTGACAGAAGAGCAAAATTTTACCTATGAGATGTTCCTTCTGGTTGGCCAGCTTCTATCAAGGGCATGTTGTATAACTAGGTGGGGCAAAGGCAGAACAAAGATCCTGCTGGCTTCACAGGGCACTCTCCAGAGGATGCTCCATATATTATGGAGCAGTTAAAATAACTAGGGCTGGAGATGGTTGGTTGGCTCATTACTAGACTGACAGGTGCCTTTGTGGTAAGAGGATAGGGTCTGCTGCCCTCTAATTTCTGATTGGTTTTAGGGTTTTAGTTCCTAGTGTTTTTTAACTCAGTTGAAAAACAGAGCAATGAATCAACATCTCATGTGAAACAGGAAAGTAAGATACAGGCAACCTGTTCTGGCCATACAGTCAAGCAAACTCTTTCCTACTTTAGGTATGACAAAGAACAATTTTTTGTGTAACATGAATGCTCAGCATAATGCTTATTAATTGTGGTGGTTTGTCAGATTACGGAGCAGCTCCCTCATTACTATGAGACCCATTTACCCTTCTTCAACTCCTGATACATCTGTGTTGAAGTTCTGCCTCACTTGGTTACTTGGCTTTATATTCATATGAGAGAGAGGATAATTGGCTTTGTGTACATGATTACCAGTTGATGGGGCTTTCTTTGAATAGTCCAGACCCTGACACACTCTTTTTAACTTCTTAATTTTGTGATTATTATAAATTCAGTAAAAAGAAAAAAGAGATGTAAGGGCTATGTCAGAAAGGGTACCAAAGAAAGGTGAAAAGTTTATAATGTTTTGCAACTAAGAAAACATTTACCTCATAGTCTGATAGGTGTATATTCCTCCACAAAATAAGAACTGTTTTGCTTTTCATATATGTTTCAGGAAAGCTAGGCATGGTCCCTAAATCAGAGCATTTACTTCCCCCTGCTACAGCAGTCTCTTTACTATTGCCATAGGGTGGAGGGGGAATGACGGATGAATTTCAAACAGTCTTGAAGATTAATGACCAGGGAGGGAGCAAAGTACAAGGGTCTACAGGTGGCATTTGGGCTCTCTCAGTCCTAAACCTGCCCTGTTTTTCATAGTGATTCTGCTGCCACATCCCTCAGAATATATTGTAGGTTTGCCTTATGTATGTCAGAAGACACCAGCCCCATGGACTGTGAAGACCCATTGAGAATATACAGTTCTCAATGCTACAGTACAAAGATACCTTGTCCATGTTCCCACCCTCTTGGCATGTATTAAATGACTGTAGAGGAGCAATGGACTAACAGAGAGTTCTTGCTAGAAAGTAATCCCAGTATCATCAGTGGTGAGTAATCCTGGTATCACCAGTGGTAGTGACTTATGTTCTAACAGGAACATGGCAGGTAACAAGTAAACCAACATTAGAAAGGTCATTTAATTCATTCTTTTTCATTATTATCTGAGCCTGGTAAAGAAAGCTGGTTTTAAAATAAGAGATCTTAAAAGAACATTTGCTATGAGAGGAAAGGTTGGTTGCTTTTTAAATTACTCTTCATGTAAGATATGACACATATGGTCCTTCAGTACAGGCAGAATTATCACAAGTTAACAGTAAATTCAAAATGATAAATTAAGAAAGCATACAAAAAAGAAATTAAATAGCAGCATGCACTTTTTATTGCTCCTACAAATCACTTCCAACTAAAGTGTCAAATAAAAGCTTCTGTGCGAAATAAAGGAATAGAACACTACTTACCTAATTTAAAATTCTGCTGGTCTTACATAAGATTAGGTAACAAGTAAAACAGCAACTATGACACAAAGCTGTAATTTAGTATAGAAGTGCAAAGCCTTACGTTACTTTGTTTTACAGATCAGTATAAACACACAGTTTTAAGCTTATGTCATTAATCCCTCAAGTGCCATCTCTGATGGTGACAGGTTTTTTCTAAAGTAGAAAGTTTTAGCTGTTTAAAAGGGATATACCCAGTGCTCATCTTGTATGCATGTTCCTGAAAGAGGTCAAGATTAATTCCTATTCGAAAGCCTAACATTTATACCGAGGAGCCAAACATCCTAGACTTCTAGAATGATCTTTGAACTTCTCTTTCTCATTTATTTTCCATGGGGAAAAAAAAAAGGAAGCAAAGGATCTAAGAACCTTGTTAAATTTGGATAGTGCTGTCTAGGTTTTGTAGAAATGGCAGTTGATGTCTAGAACAGAGAAAGTCTACAAAAGCAAGTTTCCAGAATGAAGTGAAACTTGGGTTTCACAGCTGGAACATAAAATTAATAGGTTAACAGATTCAGAAGTGAACTAGGTCCTAGAGCTGTTTTATTTTTAAGATGCGGAATTGCATCATTTTTCAAGGGGTCTTAGGTAAATGTCAGAACCACAAACCAGAGCAGACCTAATAGTCACTAACTCACAGAGCGGCAGCCTGCTATAATACCTGCATGTGTATCTGTACTCACCTACAAGCCACGCTCACTCTCTCCAGCCAAAAAAAAAGTGCACAAAATGCATATTGTTAATTGCTCAGACTATTTTAAACACCCTCAACAGCAACAAGAAACACACAGCAGCCATTCCCTCAAACACTATACCTTTCTTTAGGTATAATATTCTGTGTAACACTAAGAAGAAACTGATACTCAAAACCAGCCAATTCCATATTTCTAAAAATTAGCCACAGACATTTGCTACATTTTTTCTCACTCTAATTTGGCTTCCACAGTTGGGATAATCTAATTCTTGAATGATTACAGTTCAGCCATACATTGAGAAGGAAGATACTGAAATAGTTCCCTTGTATCTGAGCACTGAAATAGTAATTGCTTATTACTAAATAGATTTGACTTCTCTTTAAGACTGTGTTTTGAGAGTGTTTAATGAATAGACCAACAAGTAGTTAGGAAATACTTGTTTTCTTATGTACATAGGAACAGTTATAGGTGGCAGACTTTTATTCTGTAAACATATATTAATACCATATATAAGGTATGTATACATATGTACATGTGCACATTAGAAAGTATGCTTACGTTAGTATGTGTAAGTTTGGTTGTTTTCTTCAGTCTTTTTATATTACTCAAGTAATTTCCAGTAACTTAAGATTAATACACCTGCTTTTGGCACATAAAAAGTAGGACCTTGATCAAACATGTTGAGTCATTAAGTGACACCCCAATGCAAATATTTTCTAACAGTTTTGTAGTAATATGAAAACACAACCAAATCTACACACCATACAATCACTTTACTGAGACTTTTGTTCTTAAAGCCAGTTCTATAATTTTCCTTTCTTCAGCATTATTTAATACTGCTTTCTTTCTCCTCACTCCTGAACTAAAAAAAAAAAAAAAAATTGGATTTGCATGAAGTCACAGATTTACCTCACAATGCTTACAATATGGTAGCAAAACAAACATGAAATATTCAAAGTTTTTTTTCCTGGAAAACAATATAAAATAAAATAAGTTACATTTCCACGACAAAACACAAAAACACCTGGATAAAAATGTTTTATATATCATCTTGCCTCTATCAGTATCATTTTTCCCTCCAAAAATAGAACAAACCGAACTATTGTTTTTAAAAAAAAAAAAGT
>WUAM01000321.1:1841981-1870201 GCA_024336885.1 Actenoides hombroni
AGCCCCCCCCCCCCCCCCCCCCAGACAGGATAATTCTCTGCAGAAACTATTCTTCCTGATTATTATTCATTGCCTACAAACAAACAGGCTGACTTTAAAGTCAGAGAAGACTTCCTATCCTTGTAAACAGTGCTGCTGTGAGATTTCACTTAATCACAGTACTTCAGCTTGCAGATACTGAAATGTTATCTATACTATTGATGAAACAGGAGAAACTTTTCCAATTACATACAAGTTATTTTCTGCACCAAGTAAAATGCAGAAATGACACTTGAAATTACCTCAGTAGGTACTCTGCCATATTGACTGAAGTTTGTGCATCTGATAAGATTTCATAAAGGTTCCCAATTCAACTTTTGGTGAAAATGATTGTTCTACATTAAGGAAAATTATAAAAAATAACATTGTTCTGAGATGAAACACAAAGCATTATTCAGGAGAGCTCTGCAACCAACTTCTCTGGCACTTTCATGGCCACGCTTCTGTATGTGAAAGATCATGTTGTCTTCCCCCTCCCAGATGCAAATATGCAAACTTTATTTCTGACCCAGACTTATCAGAGAAGATGCTGGTGAGAGAATTGCCTTGCCCCATTTTGCTCCCATTGTTACTGGGTGTACACACAAGGTGAAATAACTTTTGCCGTAACACCTACTTTCAGCCTCCCAGACAAAATGATCTATATTATGGGAGATACTTGAATACAAGATAAGCATTCATTTACTCCTGCTGGTTTGTTGCAAACTGAGAAACAAATACTCAAAAAATGTTATAAAGCAACTTCAGTGTAGACTAAGCTCACACAAAGAACTTTGACAGTTCAAGATACACTTTTTCAAGTCAAGAAGACTCGTGCAAGAATTGGAGTAATTAAAACTTTTGGCAACTTCCATTAAAGTTACTGTTATACTCAGGGTAACAGCTTCAGTAACCAGACAAATCAGTCATGTGGTGCTGTGACTATTTGCTTAAACTCCAAAGGCAGAAGGAAAAAGGAACCGATTTATTGTAATTCTTTTATTCTGTGATGGTTACCTTGGCAAAGCAAATTCAACTTGAACTTTCTATATGGTATCTGAAATTATAAAACACAGGCTAATACATTTGCCAAGTCCAATACCACATAGCTTGCTTAGTATATCAATGGAGAAAGAAGGAAAACTACTAGGAGTGATAGGTTTGACAATACAGAGCCAATACAAATTAAATTATCATAGAAAATCAATGACCAGTTGGAAATAATAAAACCCTATGGTGCCTTTTCACAGCAGAAGATGAGTGACATCAGTCCTAGATTGATTTTATTTTTCAAAACATATATTTTTGTCTAAAATTATTCTTAGCACCTGAATAATTTTCTAAATAATGTGTGTTCTAGAAACAGCCTTTCTAGAACACTGTTGTTCTAGAAACTGGCCTTTCCAGAAGGCCAACTCTGGATACAACCCAGAAGAAAGATAATATTCACTGGTTTTGTGATACTTTTGGCATTGCCTGTAAAAAAATTCTGAGCAGTCATCCTCAGAGCCACAGAAATTCTTACTACTGAGTTAGTCAGGATATATGCTTCAAGAAGCATTATGGTTGTTTTGGAACCTTTTTTTTTAATTATTTTTTCTTTAATAAATTCAGACTTTTCAATGGCAACTTTAGTGTTCCATCTTTCTGATTTGTTAAGATGGCTTTTCTACAACATGCTTCATTCTTGTGCTGTCCTTTATCTTTACATAAAGAGTGATCACCCTAGCACTGTGTTATTTTCCTCACAGGGCTTTTTAGAATCATAGAACTGTCAGGGTTGGAAGGGACCTTAAAGATCATCTAGTTCCAAATCCCCTGCCAATGGCAGGGACACCTCCCACTAGAGCAGGTTGCTCAGAGCCCCATCCAGCTTGGCCTTAAAAACTTCCAGGGCTGGGGCTTCCACCACCTCTCTGGGCAACCTGTTTCAGTATCTCACCACCCTCATGGTGAAGAACTTCTTCCTGATGTCTAATCTGAATCTACCATCCTCTAGTTTTGATCCATTCCCTCTAGTCCTACCACTACTTGACATCCTAAAAAGTCCCTCACCTTTGACTTATTTTTAAAGAGAAGTGAAAAATGTAAGTCAAAAGAATATTGGGAACTTTCTTTACACATCTCTTGTTCATTTCACCTCTAGTTATATGAAGATCCATAAGTTAAATGACTTCACAAACCATCTAATGTTTACTAGCTGATTCCCCGGTACCCCAGCATAGTGGTCAGAGTTTATCACCAGAAATAAATCAGTGATTAAAATGAATTTTAAATTATCTAGTTAATCTGGCATCCTATGTAAGAAGAAACGAAACATAGGCCCTATGCTAGAGGCTCCCCAGGTCCTTTTACCTCAGCTCTTGCACATCACTATTGGAAAGTGCAAGACAGATGACATGACAGTGCCTTGGTGTGACTGGCACACAGATGCCATAATCTCTGGAGGATCCAAGAGCTGGCCAGAACAATTCATCCATAAAAACATGCTCAGACATGGAATCATAAACAATTCATTAATTTTGCTTGATTAGGAGTTTATTTCTTAAAAAAAAGTTTGACACGCAGAATTGCAGTAACTGCATGGCAGATTTGACAGTTCTCCACTTAGAGTAAGAAACATGGCAAACACGGAATTTTCAAGAGCATCTTATTTTAGACACATCACAAATTTGTGCTGAAAGCAAGGTATGTTCGAGAATAAGATGACTATTTCCAATTTTTAACAACACTGTTTACTAGAGCCAACCTTGTTCCTCTAAGTGCTCCCATATGGTAACAGAGCTATCAGAAGGGTCATATTCCCCACCTCATAATTCAAAGTAAGCAAAACCAATGCTCCCAGTACCAGCCGGCTCACATGTGACTACACATCAAATAAATTACTGTTACAAAGTTTCACTAATCCTATTTCAGTGTTACCCCCAAGCAGTAACTTCTTAAAACAGTGGGACGGAAGGCACTGTTTGCTTTTATCAAACATATTAGAACAGTGCTCTTCCAAAACTCATTATGGAATCCATCAACCGAGACGAATCCTTTCTTTAACATCTTGTACACTGTTCCATGTGGCAGTTAGCGGATGCTAAGAGCATCGTTAGCTCAGAAATGGACCACATTGCCTGAAAACCCCATTAGGACATGCCTTGAGACATCAGCACCATTGGACACTGACAATGCCTCAGTATACGCTGTGGAACTGCTTAGGTGAAGCAGTCACCTATAGGCAGAGAAGGAAAAAGCCTGGGAGATGTGCTTTCATTAGTGCAGAAGGCAACACACACGTGGAGTAGTCTCATTGTTAACATGTCCTCATACAGTTGAGCAGCACAGATACACCAAGAGCTTTAACTGAAACGCTAGCACCATCTTGGGGGGGAATTTCACACGTGATACTGGAAGGAACTGTATTACACAGCAACTGCAGTAACACTGCTGGAAACCTGCTTCCTCTATTGAGCAATGCAACTTTTAGCAGAAAACTAGTCAGCTAAAAGGTAGTTAACTTGGGCTTTACTAGGAAATACACCTACTGAAAAGTCTTACATGTATCAGTCTCAACAAGTAACATCTAATTTCAGCCTTGTTCAGACAGTATCCACCGCGCAAAAACGCAACACGGATGAATTTATAAACTCCTACTTTTTTACTAAACTTCTCAATCTCAAAGATACTGCTTTCTAGCTCTTTACTAACAAGTTTCATTTCTCAAATCCAAAATATACAGACTTCCAGACTTAGAAGGCTTAAAAAAAAAAAAGAAAAAACCCCCCACTCTTCTATAGACAAACAAATGAACAAACTGACCTCCTCGGTTTTACATGTACGAGACATGAATTTAACAGCAACAAAAAACTAACAAAAAAAGTACAAAAGTCACTTAATGCTGACAGGAACAGCTGTTTTCACTTCAGAAATTTTATCCTGAAATTACTGCCTCAGATGTTACTTTCCTCTAAGGGCTTTTTACATACATTCTTCTACAATTTGGTGGGATAAGAATTAAGACAAAATCTCTACTCAAGGTCAATATTAACAAGCTTTGAACAATTTGCATAGGTCTTCAGCATGTCTTTGAACTGATATCTATACTCCGTTCAAGTGCTTTGGAAGAAATAAACTTTAGAACTGCAGAAAGAATACTAATTGATTGCTACACTAAAGTACTTGTCTTAAAAGGTCTTCTCACCAACGTTCCATCTTTTGTTTTCTGGCAAGTTGCAAGGTATTTACATTTCCTCTACTTCTGACTGCATGAAGAGCATCTGCAGCCAAAGATTCATCTGAATACAGTCAATTTGCAAAAAAAAAAAAATGCTTGTCACATGAAAAATACTGTCCTCACATGATACATAAACAACTGTCATTCTTAAATACACCAGATAGCATCCATCAAAATCAGGCCTCCTCACAAAAACACTCCACAAGATGTTTTGCCACTGCAAGACACCGTGATGCAGAGCAGTCAAAAGCCTGCGGCTTCTCTGACTTGTCATATTCCGTAACTTAGGAAGTGGTTTATTTCTGAACACCAAACTGTAGGGTTTTGAACTCAAATGCTTGGGTTTTGCACCATAAAATTGTAAATAGTACCTTGAAATTCTGTCTCAGACTAGTGTTTTAAAGCCTTGCTCTTTTTTATGAGACAAAACAGTGAATTCAAACAAAAATAAGCTACCAAATAAAGTACTCCCTAAGAATTAATATTATGGGAATGAAAATCCACAAGGAACAACATTTCAAAACACTTATTTCAAGCATTACATGAAAGAATGACAATAGTGCTTACTGTTATCAAGTCGATTTTCACGTAATCTGTTTTATGACTTCCTTTCCCCATCAAGCATCTTTTTCAAGTGATCACCCAATTTTAGGGCCTTTGATTACTGGCAGGGGGAGGAGGCAGGTTGTCTGTAATTTTTCAACACATTACTGGCTTAAGTATTTAAATATATATATGTCATAATTATGGTACCTGGATCTCTGTCATTTCCTATGAGACTTAAAAAAGTTATTTCAAGCCTCAATACTTTCTCATCCTCTGCACCTATCTTCCCCTTAGATACATCAGGCACAGGTTCCTAAAGTCTTCATTTAAATGCCTTCCTGTTAGGTTTTTTTGTCTGTGTGTGTAAGCTCTCTCTACAGACACATAGAGGATAAAGATTCTAACCATTTCACTTAAATACTATTTTATTTAAATATTCTCAAGTTTAGATACACTAAGACTTCTTTCAGTTACTCCCAATATTGGAGCTACCTCAGCCTTGCTTGCTTTGTTCCAGTGCTAAGGTTGAAAGAAGTTAGGATCAAAGAGCAAGTGTTCCATATTCATATGAGGATATTGCTATATCCACATCCACATCCTTTAAGAAAAGGATCACAGGAGCACATCAAAACTATAAGTAAGCTCCAGAACTCCCCACATGGACTATTGCCAGACCACTTGCAAGAAGAAAAAATTGTGAGAACATAGCTGCTAGTTGACATATTTATGAAGATCCCATTGAACACACCTACCTATCTGACAAATAAATAAAAAAATTTCTACAGGTAAACATTTTCAGATGATTCAGAAAATGTTTGGGTTTTTGTTGTTTTTTTTTAATCAAGTAGCATTGAAAAAAGTTATTTGTTTGTATCTCAGCAGTTTTTGTAACCACTCCTCACTCACAGACCACTAATCAACAATTCTGGCTACAGTTAACAGAGTATTTTTATCTTTTTGTAGAGATGAAATCCTGAATGTTTCATGGAGCAGCTTGAATGCCTCAACAGAAACTGTCTTTTAACATCATGTTTCACAGTCCAAATCCTATGGAGTATTCCCACTAGATTAGCACACAAATCTAAGTACAGAAACCAGCCAACAGCGGTAATGTGTTTGAGAAGCAGAAAGATGCAAATTATTTTAAAATACCACTAGCATCAACGCAGGATTACACTTCCCCAAGACACCAAGGTAAAAAGATAAAATATAAAAATAAATAAATAAATCAATCACATTAAAAAGTTTGTTTGTTTAAAATAAAATAAAGCTTTAGGGGTTGCACATTTGAAAAGACATTAAGAAAACCCAAAAATTTTGTTAAAGACAAGTGTGCAAACTTGTCTGAGCATGTAACAGAAGTCAAAACAGTCCTGCAATAGCAGAGGTCTACAGGTTGTAGATTATAGGTTAATGCTGAACAATAAAAATCTGAGAAGGTAGCAGGATGCAAAGGAGGAAGTTACTTGTTCAACATTTGAGATCACACATATTTTTATTATTTCAAAACTCTACGTGAAGGCTTTTTTTCCCTTCTGTTTTAGATACAAACTTTCAAGTGGAGGCAGATCATGGACTATTAATAAATCTATTTCCACTCTTTTTCTTTTCAACTAGATTTCTCTGTTTGATATAAATTTAGCTCTAAGCGACCCTTGATTTTCAGCTATGTGAAGATGCATTGAGAGAAAAATTTCTAAAGCTAAAAATCAGTCATCAGTATTCCTGTGGTCTACACATGAGACTACTACTTTTTGTTGTTCATAACATTAGTATACAAAGATAACCATATGCTCAAGAAAGACATTACTTCTTGCAATTATTTTTTCATATTTGCTTCATATCTAAATTAACTTTTACAGTAGTCAGAGTGCTGAACTCAATATTCTGTAATTATGAGAGCAAATTACCAACAAAATTATATTTTGCATCACTTTGGGAAAATGGGAGTTCAGAAATTGCCCGATTAGTCAATTAGCACTTTAGTAACTGAAAAAATACTCAAGTAGCTTCACAAACAGTAAGGCAGCATATGATGGCAATGCTGCTGAAGGTGGTGGTGGTGGGAATAACCACACAAATCAACTCCGCTTCCTTCAGTATTCTTGGCCACATACCTTCCTCACTCTTGCTGGCACCAGCATCTGTGCTACAAATCTGACCAGGAAACCTCTCTGGGTTAATGTTTCCTCCACCCCCACCAAGTTCATTTCAGGAAACTGATTCGCTTTCCCAATCCAGCTCTCCATACAACCACACAAATGCTTGCACAAGCACAAACTGTGACAAGGAAGCTGTACGGAGCAATAAGGCAACCAGGCTGAATAGGCACTATTGTCACTACCTCTTAAAGTAGTGACAGATCTGGGTATTTGTAGTTTTGGATACTAAGAGATAGACTTCCTCATTTCTGCTGTCGGAAAAACCTCCCTGGAGAATTTTCATTGACCTGTGCTACAGATTATTTTTTTCTTTTTAAACATTTCCTTTGATGGTCTCTCCCTCTGTTAAACTTTGCAAAACTCTTGTGGTAATTTCAACACAAAGTGGTGCACTGCAACTGTCCCTGACAAGAATAGGTGAGGGCTTACAGAAAGGAAAGCATGACACTGCTTAGTACAGAACCTTTTGTGCAATTACGCTGTCATACACAGATTTCATAATTTCCTAAAGAAGAGAAAAGAATTTTCAGAGAACTCTTGGTGAACTTGCATTTTAAGAAGCCACAAATTAAAAGATAAGCATCACAAGCTAAATATATCTAATGCAAAGAAGGTCGTAAAGAATATTTTAAGTAGTCCAAACTTACTTCATCAGAAGCAGAGCGAAGACACTGGACAGCAGCCTGTTTTTTCATTTCCTCTAGTGTTAAATCAGAGCACTTTTTCTTACTCTTTCCCCATTTCTTGTAAGCTCCCTTTTCCCAGCCCAGGAAGATGTCATTCTCCTAAAACCAAAAAGAAGAAATTCCGTTTTTTAGAATACATGTATAACTCAGTACTATAGCAGAACAGGACTACAAATAACATACTGTTCAAAATAAAAACAACCTCATCCTATCTTCTAAAAACTACTTTTTGCCACATTAAAGACTAGTTTGATTGCAAGAAATTTGCACTGACTATGCAGAAAAGCACACATTTTTCACAGGACATGGAGGCTACTCACACTTCACTGCAGTATTTTCCAATCACAAAACATATCCATCAAGATCATTATATGGTCAACTTATGGTTGAATATATGACTGCAATTTACACAAAATTTGTGAGTTTCACTAATCTCTGAAATAATAAGGATGAAAAGAAATTAGATCAGACTTTGGATCTAACTTAAGAGAAAGCTGAACAAGCCAAAAGAATAAAATGCAATGTTAGATCCCAAAGCCATCAACTCAGTCTCACAACAAACATCATTATGACTAGAGATAGCAGTGTCTGTCTGAAAATGAAGTTGAACTCATTTCAGAAGAAAATTAGACACTGTAGGGGGGGGGGTGTTTGCGTTCCCATACATGTAAGAACATTTAATTAAGAACAATAAAATCAAAGAAGAATGCTATTGTATCATATGTACTCATCTGAAGATAACGCAGTGTCCATTTTATATCACTTTGCTGAATTTACAAAATTTTTCTCACATTTGCTTATTCTTTGCTGTCTGTTCATATATATATACACACACACACACACACACGCACACATACACATTATTTCCCATGTTCACCTCATCAAATATTTTGGCCACCAGGGAAATAATCTTTAATGTCTTTTAATGTACATTGGTCTAAATCATCATCCTCAGAGAGCTCCACAAACACTGATGCTTTCCAACATACCTGTTTCAACCTTTTCAACATATCTGTTACTGCTTCTTATAAAATCCAGGCTAAGGCCTACCCTCATTTAAAACAACTCTCAATTCCCCGTGGCTTCAAAATGAAGTAAAACCAAGCTGTCAGTGAAGCTAGTTGTCACTGTGCAATCAAAAAATAAGATGGGAAAAAAAAAAAAAGCAGGTAGATAAGGAACAATCACCTTAAGCAGCCACTGAAATGGCTGCTGTTCGTGATTTTACGTGACCAAATCCTTCAGGAAAGAGTAGAGCAATTGATTAAATTTATTTCATAAAGTCTTACTTAACCACCAGAAGCAGAGGAATGGATTTAATTCTAAAAGAACAAGAAGTTAGCAGGCACCCTGTTTTTATTCATAATTGCACAAGATTCATTTAAAATAAGAAATTTGAACAGGATACTGTTCTGTTGGTAAAAGGACTAACAGGAAGAAAAATAGAAAAGAAGAAAAAAAAAAAAAATTCCCAGAAAATAGGTTCAAGAGACTGCACAAACTTACACTCAGTTTTTTAAAAAGAAATGTGTCTTTTCCAAAATTGGAGTTTATATTTTTCTCTAAACACAAGAAAGCTGTAGGGCACTCTTAACTCTTCCCAATATTCACATGAAAGTCTACAAACTGAAAAGACCCATCTACCCCCCACCATCTTCCAAAGCCTGTCCTGCTTATCCACACAGGCACAATTACAAATGAAAACACACAAACCCACTTGCAATACATCACTGAAAATGAAAATCCAGGCACGCCAGCAAGTGCGCACTCGATTAACCTCATTTGTTCTGCTTTTAGGTGGAAAGTTGATTAAAGCAACAGCTACACTAGGAAGACATTACCAAAATGCTATGTATTAAAGTATTTTGGTTTATGTATGGCAACAAAGCTCTGCTTTGTACTGGTACACGAAAGCTGACCACTGCAAAAGTAGCTTCACCAGTCATATATGCCAGCAGCCTGTAGAGCAGCAAGACAATTCACGCCTACAGACATTTATAAAGCACTTTAGTCAGTTCTCTACACGTATAGATTATACAATAGCTGACACTTGTCTACAAACTTTGACACTTTTCAATTTTTCAACATTTCAGCCCTGTAACAAATACCCAGATTTTTTCAAATGGTGTCTCAGGCCCCACCACAGAGTTGTGTGTATCAGGGTCTCCTCCCTGCTTCTAGAGCCAGCATGTTGTTCACGCACCCTGGGAACAAGACAGGTCATCTTGTAGGATGCAGTGACTGGGGCAGAGCACCAGCAGAATCCTCTCCTCCTCCGTTCTGTGTCTTTGTAAAGTACACAGAAAATTTGTTTCTGAACATACGGTTTTCAGTCACAGCTGGCTGACAGTGCCTCAAGCTGCCATTTTAGGTTTTACAGGAAAAAGGCCTGTTGAAAACTTGAGTCTTTGAGTGTTTTTCGTGGACAAACTTGCTAATTTTTTTCACTTCAGATTTTACAAGATTAGCAAACACCATGGATTACAGCTATGCCACATAAAATTTTGAAGTTTAAAATCCTTATGTAAACTGCAATGTTTATCAGCACTATATATGTACTTGGTATAGCCTAAATTTATTGAGGACCTTGCATTTTCTGCATATAATCAAACAGCACACTCATAAAACACTAGAGAATAGTGAAGAAAAAAAATCCTTACATGTATTTCTTGTGTTATAATCTGTCAAAAGCATCCTAAATAAATTAAAAATAAAATAAAATTTAAAAGCATTACAGTAGAATGGCTAAGAAACAAGGCAATGTCAGCTGCAACACAGGAACTGAGTGGAATTCTGCTTTTATGATGACTAAATGGATTAAAAAAAAAAAAAAAAAAAAGAAAATCTAGTAGTTTCAAATGGTTTAAATTAATCTCTTGCTCCCTCCCCCACTTTTGTCTCCAGTGGTCAGAAGCCCATTAGTAGGTTTACTCCTTAGACTGGAAATTATTAAACATATGACAAACAGGAAAGAAAGCTGTTCAACAACACATTGTGTATGCGTGAGGGCAAGTAAACTAGTTAACTTCACATGGAAAGCATCACTAAGGACTTCTGTTCTCTTCAGCTGTTAGGTGCCTTCATTTACCTTTGTTTCGCAAGAGAAGTAGAGATTCCAGGGCACTGCTTGTTTTAGTGCAAGAGCTCTACCATAACTTTGAATTTCTACAATTCTGTTCAGTGGTCACTGAATATTTCATAAAAGTGATGCCAACTTAAGAGATTTAAAAAGCATGCATGAATACACACAGAAGAAAAACTGAAATTTGGCTTACAAGATCCTAATATTTAAACCATTAACTACCACTACTTAAAATTTTAAAGGTATGACTACCTAATATTAAACAAATATCAACAGGAAGCCACGGACATGTGGATATTGGAAAAATTCAAGTTTTAACATCTAAACTGCTATGTAAACACCTATTCAGAGTCGTACTGTACGCATCTACGATGTAACTAGCTAACTTCGTATTAGAGATTTTTAATTGTAAAGACAGTGAAAGTGCAAAGTTTCATGATGAATTTAAGAACCACAAATGCGGCTAAAGAAATGTTGGTGAAGTAGCTGGGTCCTTTATGCTCATGTTGCCTGAAGAAATCCAGTGTTTCATTCAATCCTGAATTAACATACAAATTTTAGAAAGAGTTGTTTCTCCTGCTCAACTACACTAGAACAGCAATTCCACTGCTTCCCCCCACACTACCACGAAACTGGGGAAGCAAGGGAAAAGCAAGTTTGGTAGTGATTCTTCTTACTTTCATTTGTTAGAAAGAACATCTACCATCAGTAAGAGAACAAACATGACACCTTGTGATAAAATTGAAAATTGTTTTGAAGCTCATAGTCTACATAAACAAAAAGTCAGTATTAAGAAGTACTTCAAGAATCTTGAAGGAACTAGCCACATTTCATAAAAGTTGGAGTTAAATTCACTGATGCAGAAACACCAGATGACTCAAGATCCCAGTTCCTATTCAGGTAAGTAAACAGGTTTAAATTTTGCCTTATCAGCAGAACACACAGGAAAGTAATCAGATTTAATAACCAGATAAAACTCCCTAACTGGGGAAATCAAATCAGCAGAAAAATGTTTAAAAAATAAATAATAAAAAAAAAAAATAAAAAAAAAATCAGATTTTTTGTCTTAAAGTAATTTCAGGAAAACTGACTCCCTAAGAATTTAAGGAAAACTAAAACAAATCACACATGTATATCACCTTTAAAATTATTCAGAAAGCAGACTGTATAAACACTTCAAGTGATCTTTCCTGAAAAAATACTTCCTCTAAAGAGAGATTCAGGAAAAACTCCCCTAAGTTGCTTATTGACACATGGATATAAATCTTTACATAAGGGCTTTCTACATAATTGTAAAGAGATACTGCATTTCATTATAATTAATGAGAAGGGACTATAAGGGGCCAAGAATGGCTCAGACATTCCTCACAGGCTGCCTCAGACTGAGACAAAGATAATGAGATAATACATATGCAAGTTCAGAAGAAAACACAAGGACAGTGGCACAAACTCAGCTTATAGTCTCCAAAAGACTCGCAACCAGAGGTTCAAGAGACAAACAGCAGAGAAGTACACTTCCAAAGAGCAGCACAAGTATTTTCCATGTCAAAAGCCATGCTACCATAGAATGGAGAAGAGTGGAAAATGTTGTTTAATGTTAGGTAATTATTCCAAATCCAGGTATTACTAGAGGGAGAAATCACGTTGGAGTTTTTGTGAAAAGCCAGAGAACCATCTAGCTGCTATGGTCACCTCTTTCCCAGTAGCTGTAACTGGAATATTACAATCCTACGCAGTTGGACTGTAACAGAACAGCTGATAATATATCAGAAACACAACATGCACTGCTGTGACTTCAAGGTCTTCAAGGCATTCAGGACTGATGATTCCACTATCTGCAGGCAGGGAAGAACTCTACCTATCAAAACTAATCAACCTGAGTATAAAATCCTGCAATCCGAGTTTCTGTCAATTATAAACTCTTGCTTATAATCTTATCAGCCTGAAAGGGCAGTCTATATGTTCACTAATTAGAAGTTTCTCTAGGCTGAAACCAAGCAGATGAAATTTGATCACACCCATCCCCAAGAGTGAGAGAACATGCAAATGCTGCATCTGTTGAAATCCTACATTTGTTGAGCAGGCTGCCTTTAGAGTTTTCCCATTAAAGTAAAAGCTGGAAAGAAGAAAATTTAGCAAGGCTATATCTACAGCTACAAAGATGTAATTTTACTTGCACGTCTTACCTACGTGGCAGAACAGCAAGCCAAAAACTCATTAGAAACTGCCACTGCAAAGCCCAGGTACCTGCAAGGGCCATGTTATGACTGGAGCAGTTATTTCACAGCATTTATGGCAGCTTTCTCGGGCTCACCTCCGTGGCAAGCATCACAGAGCACTGGCACAGGCACGTGTGCACCTATCCTTGGAGACATGTGGCGAGCGTACTGGCATGCAATGGTTTACTGTACAAACACTGAGGAGGTATCTCAGCTAGACCCAGAATCTAAATGCAGCAAGTTCAGCACAAAGACAGCTGCAAATAAATCCTGACTGTTAGGACTAACCAGCTTGGCACTTGAGCTTATATCTCTGCTTTGCATTATGTAAGCCTTTCTGAGAATACATTAGTAGTCATAACAAGGAAAACGTTATTGTCATTCTTTTTGCATGGTTGTGAGAGATGCAACAAAACTAAGTATTAGATGCTATTTTTCAAGTCACAAATGGTAATATAGTACTGGTTTTAAAAGACAGCTTTGATTAGTCAGAGCCAAAGTTAATGGTAACATTTGAACTATATTACACAGATGTGTCTACTGCAGTAGGACAGTACATGAGATAGTCACCACAGACCCTACATGTTTGATATCCTGAGAGGGATATTTCACATATTGCAACAGACAAGTTTGCAAAGGAATCAGCATTTCAACGTGAGCACTCACACTGGTACAAAGGCAGAAGACAGTTCAAAAGAAAAATTTCTCAGATAACCACAGTCCTTGAGAAAAAAAATGTTCTCTTGCAGTAACGTATCAGCTGAAGCTGACTATGTTGAAATCTGTAGAGTTTCCTACTAAGCTCCAATTCCTGCTACCACAACTCCTATCCCTAAAACAGAGTAAGAATACAAGTGATACCCCAAATCTACCCCACATCTAACAGTCACCAAGACAGAAATACAGAACAAAGCAGTTCTCTTAATGAGCAAGTCAAATGCCAACTGAAAACTAATAAATAGGAAAAAAAAAAAAAAAAAAAGAAGAAAAAGAAAAAAGTTCCACAGAGACATAGCATCAGTGAGAACTTGAGTTGTATTGGTCAGAACTGTTACATGAGTTCTGTCTGGCAGCTCTTGTACCAACAGCATCTGCAAAGAACACAGCTGAAATGCCTTCAGCACCTGCATGAAAAGCAGAGGTGCGGCCAATCTACAGGTGCTTTCCCAGCACCAAGTCCATTGCTCTGGGGGAATCACAACTCCCCTCTAAAACAAAAAACAAGTGGCCCTGCCCTGCTGCACATGCAGCAGTTCCGAGAGAGTATCTGGGAGTTTTCTGAGGCACGTGCCTTTACAATAAAGCCATTGCAATCATCTTCCGCTGCTTAACTGAAGAAGAATCCAAGTTAATAATGTGTACAGCCGATCTGTTTTCCAAAGTTGAAGTGACAGTGTAACACAGTCCTCAGCTAGTAACTCCTGAAAGGGGAGGGGGTGAAGCACAGCTAAATTTTTTACTCTGTGAACATTTTAACTTTGTAGTCTGGGCTTTTACTATTGTCTGTTAAGAAATAAGCTTTATGGGCACCTGAACTTGAGGATACAGTATCGTTTCCTAAATCTGATAAATCTGCTCTTTCTTCAGTTTACATGTTTATGTATGAGAAAGAGAGGGGGTTTATTCCCAACCCTGCAAACATGTACACATTTGAATACTAAAAGGACTTCAAATTAATCATATTTTAAAAAGTACAGGCAGAAGTCTTAGTTTCCTTTCCTGTCTATTATTTTCTTCAGACACAAAATTCTACAACTTGAACTCTACATACTTAGTTTTTTAATCATAACCCAAACTAAGGTCAGAAAACTTTACAAAATGTTCCTAGAGGAAAGTTGCACAACTTAATAAGGAGGAGTAACGCAAATACAAACTAAACTGAAAAAGTTTTGCATTAAAGAAATTTACTTCTACTAGTTGCTGGTGGACTTTGAAACTCAATGACACTCGTGTGCAGCATTCATGCAGCATCGCCCTACTGTAACTGAACTATACTCCACATATTTTAACACACGTTAAAAATTGTGTTTGAACGACTCAGTTATTTCTTAGGGATGATAAAATACTAGAACCTGCATTGTCATCTTTTGTTACATAGGCATACTAGCCAGGCTAATATTTAAATACAGGGCTAGTGTAGTACAGAGGACTAAATGCTCTTGTATCTTTAGGTTTTAAATGGGATTTTCCCTTCAAAACAAACACAACAAAACACATCCCCTTCTCCCTAAAATATGCATGTAAAAAACTAAGTATCTATTACTAGAATATAATTCTAGACATCAGGTCCCTCTACTGGGTTAACGTGGGATGACAGGGAGAACAAGTGCCCCACATCCAACTGGATCTCGGAAAGCAGCAGGTGCATTGCAAGTGCTGTCAGCAAAAAGCATCCCGTGTCCCCAGCACACACCACCCAAACACAGAAGAGTTGGCAGGAACATCCCCATCCCAGTTCAGAGTGATAGGCCAAAAGTATTTATGGAGATAAAAAACACAGAGTAAAGACCTAAAATTTATCATATCTGGGCTGCAGTCTCTTTTCCACTGTTCTGTTCTTCTCTTAATATAAAAAAGAAAGCTACATTTTGGACTTCAAATATGTATGTGCTAATGATGAAGCAGCAAGAGTAAAAACTATGCTCAGAGAGTCATCAGGAGTGTAGCTATCATTCTGAAGACTTCTTCTGTCCCTCCATGCAAAGATTACCAGAATGGAGCTACCTCAAATCAGTCTACAAATAATTAATCTTCCAGAATGAAACTCTCCCTCGTATAAACTGAAAAACCAAAAGGAAATCTCATGCTAGTCACAGAAGAACACAGTTTGCACTACAACAGCTACTTAATTCTGAGTTTGGAAAATAATATATATATTTTTTTTAAATACTTTTTTTAGGGTTTTTACTTTTGACAGTCAGAAAAAATGTCAACTTCCAAACAGGAGTTGAAAGTAGAAGATCAAAAGCAACAGAAGACATTTGATATGGAAAATACGCATAACAAATGCATTTAGACCTCCATGCTGCATGACCAAAGGCTTACAAACAAAGCATTTATCTCGCAGTGTCTAGCTGTTGGGTTTGGGGTTTGTTTTGGTTGGTTGGTTTGGTTTTTTTATTTTAATAAAAACCTTCAAAAGGGAGAACAGTCTGCGGGCAAAAAACCCCTGTGAACTTGTTACATTCAGTTACAGCTATGCTTATAAATAGTATAGAAAAGATACAACACAGAACACTTATTTTAATACTTTACAAATAAAGATCAATGAAATAAATAATGTTTCACACAAAACATATTTTAAGGCAATGCCTTCCACTTTACACAGATTATATGATCTTAATGCAGTATTTACTGAGTCACAAACTGGTTTGAGAACACATGTATCTACAAATGTACTTTTAATTAGAATTTAAAAAAACAACCAGGAATCTTACAAGCACCTAGTTCGTTTAACATTAGGAAACTAAAAGCAAGGCATTCTGATTAAAAATCAATCTACTCTGAATTCAAAAGGCCACCTCACAATGTTCAGGTCTCCTCCAACAACAAAGATCTCCTCCCAAAAGGTAAAGATTTGTCAGTAACTTCACATTTTCTTCCCTCCTTAATTTATCCTTTATTCCAGAATAAGAAAAATCAGTAATAAAATTCAAATTAAAGCATATATACTTAACAGAAACATTCTCTATTTAGTTACCATCACACAGTCTTTAAATCCATACCAATTTTATGAGGTTTTTCTTAACAGACAAAAAGCATCCAGAAGGTCATTTATGTCAGAACAAAATACCAGTTGTTTCCAAACATTGTGAACAGAGACCACTGATAGGCCTCACATCTTAAAAAAATAACAAAACAAACACACACAAACCCCTTACACACCTAAATAATGAAAGTGGTATGTTTTATAACATGGTTCAACAGATTTCTTGAGAAATTTTGACCATGTATAAATCCAATTGATGTGTAAATCAATTTGAGAATCATGTTCTCTAGAAAGTTTGTAAGCAAGAAACTTCTCTTCTAAAAAACCCCAAAAAATAAAAAAAAATAAGGCATATCTACCACTGAAGCCCTTACTTGTCTTCTGATATGACAGACCGAAACAAACTAGTCACAAAGATCCCAAACTACTTCTATGAACATCTTCCTGTGTCACAATAATCAAGGAAAATGTGCAGAGCCAATTCATATTGTCTTTGTACTCTATCCCTCATCAGTGAATGCAGGGGAAAAAATCCCAGAAAGCTTTTTCATCTTAAGATTATTTAGAGTCATTTCGAAAAGCAGTAAGTATGGCTTGAATAAGAACCATGCTATAAATGCCAGTGATAATTAACTTCAGTGCTTGAGTATTTTTTAAAAAACATTTAAAGTGTATATATTTAGGAGGTGTTAAGAGTAATTCTTGATAGGTATGTACAATATCCATATAACCATAGCAGACCTGGAATCTTGGTACCACAGAGCAATTTACCATCAACAAGATTCCTTTCTTGCAAACTCTCTAGTGCTTTGAAACCCAGCTGGGCAAATCCTACCTGGTTAACAATTTTCCCGGTAGTTTCTTATTTTGGTTTAAGCCAATAAGTCACAGTAAAAACTGCAAACATCCCAATAAAATTTGGTTGCAGTATATTAGGGTTTTACTTTCACCTATGTTTTCTGTACGGTACCTCCCTCTACAGCCCCACACACAAGTACTTGAAAAAAGCCCCTACCAGCTCTCTGAAAACTCATGACTTCTTGATCTCTTATTTTGTGATACTGAGCCTGCATCTGTTTAACAATGCCCAACAGAGACCACTCTAATTTTTCAAAGCATGGAATTAACAGTAATAGTAAAAATAAAAAATAAAACAAACAGAAAAAAACATCTCCCAAAAAAAGACTCACATAGAAAGACAAAACAAAGAAGAAAAAACCAAAACCAAACAGTCCCCCACACCAAACCCTTACACACATTTTACCTTCTATCCACATATCAAAATACCTTATTGTACAGAGCCAAATAACATTGGAGGAAGAGAGGTCAAGTAACCAAAGCCACAGAAATCTGCAGCAGAACCAAAACTAGAAACCACATATTATAAATTACAAAAAAATCATAGGAAAACATCCTGTTTATTCTCAAAAATAACCCTGAAGACCTAGTCAGTCAAGACTCCCATATTCTTTTGAAATACTTATTTTAAACATAAACTGAAGTGACTGATGACACAAAACCACTGATATCTTAATTAGCTGGGTATGCCTAGTAAGGTTGGGGGTGTCTTTTCATTCATTGTTTGTTTTAAATCTTTCTGTACTTACCTGACAGAACCTCAGTCCAGGACTTCAGAGTTCCATTTCCATGCTGCAGTTGATGACACCAGAACACTATAAACCAAGCATGGAAGGAGGTTCTCTGAAGTGACCAAAACAGTGTTAATGATGTCATCAACATTCTGAGGTGGACAGACCTTAACAACCATCTTAACTTCAGTTTGCAACATTTCTAATGATGATGATTTCTATATCATCCATAAAATAAAGACTTCCTACATTTGTCCTCTTCACCACCACTTCCCTCACCAAAAATAGTGCATTGCAATGGATTGTTCATATGTGTAATCCCATTCGGGGTGTTCAGAGACCACATGTTCCTTTTAACCTGTTCAAAACAGAAGTCATTGCTGTAGTTTTAGGAAGCAGCGATGACTGTTCACTCCCCACAGTAACAGAGTTCTAGAAGCAAAGCATCATAGAATAGCCCAGGTTGGAAGGGGCCTCCAAAGATCACCTGGTCAACCCTTTCAAGGTTAAGGGGGCCTAGAAAAGGTTATCTAGCATCACGTCCTGTTACATCTTGAAAATCTCTAGCAATGGTGACTATCACGTTTCTGAGGAGGTTGTTCCAGTGAATGATTGTTCTCACTACAAAAAAGAAAAATTCTCATATTGAGATGAAATTTCAACCAGTGCAACCAGTAGTTGTCATCCCTTGTCTTCTCCATGTGGCTCCTTGTGAAGAGAGAGCCTCCCTCCTCTTTGTGTCTCTCCTCTAAGTTGGGGAGAAGTTATTGCCATAAACCCACAATTGAGAACAGTTCTTTCCATGGAAATTCTGTCATATTTCTCAAGAATCCAAAGAACGATATGGAAGAAAAAATTCCTGAGATGCCAAGAATCAACTCTTCCATGGGAATTAATCTGAATTAACTGAGCTCAGTAACTCACAGTACTTGACTGCTAAATTATTTCTCATTTAGATGTTTAATTGCTGCACTCCTCCCTGATTTAGATTTGTAAACAACACTAGCATTTGTTTTCCCCCTTTGTCTTAATGTTGTACCCATCACCAAAATTGGATTGAAACTGCTTATATGCAAATATATGTTTTAGAGTAGATTTTCTGGTTTCTGAATGAGTTAACTAAACCCAAATAAATTTTAAAATGCCGGGTCATGCAAATAACCAGTAGGCAATAAGTAAAATTAAAATAAATACATAAACAATCACATGTGTTTTAAGTTCTCCTCAATTCGCCATGTAAGAAATTTGTATTTGCAGTCTTTAAGCTGTTTAAGAAAGGAATTAGGTAGCAGTATGTTTCACAACATATGCACTGAACCATTATTACAGAACATATCATCCCCAAACTACACTGATACTAGGTCTCAAAACTTAGAAAATGGTTATTTTAAGTAAAAGGAACAAATGCAATAGAAGTATGTTATAAAGCAGGATCGAAGAGGAGGAGGTGGAAGAGAAAATTCCAGCTTCTTCAAATCTTGGTATGGTTCAGAAGACATCCTGTACGATTGTACTACAGCACCCACTCAGCAACACCGGTTTTGGCAACCCTGTCAGCATGTGCTATTCTTCTCTCTCTGGCTCATTAGGTTCAGATAATCAACTTGGAAAAAGAACAGACACATTCCTTAAAGCTCTGCTATCAACTCACAAAGCACCCAGTTAAGGTATCGAAACAAGAAATAAACTAAATGAGGTTTTCATAACATAGTTACCCTGCTTCTTACAAAGCCTGATAAAAAGAAAACTAATTTTGGCCCTTCTATCATTTCCAATTATCACAGTAGTGACTTCACAGCTATGGCTATACACTAAAATGGACTGAAAAGAAACAAATTTTATTTTTCCCCTGCAAGGCCACAGGGCTATCTACAAAGCTCCTCACTTGGTTTCTTTTTTCTGTCCTCACCCCACACCCTCCTTTCAAACAGGTTTTGGAACATTATTCTGTCCCCATCTAAAATACAGCTATTCATGTCTGACGAAGACCTAAATAAGTTCATTGTTCAGGTACAATCTAAAGAGTGACTACTGTGGGATTTTCTTATGATTATTATTATTAATCATGAGGCTGCTCCTGGTGCCTTCCATTGCTCCCAGATAAACTTTTGAACAAAAATTACTTGTGCACGTAAGTTTTCTGTTTTGCACAATGGGAGCATGATGGCTTTTAGCACAGCGATGGCTGTGAAGAGTTCAGAAACCGGCAGCATCTGACTTGGGGGTTTTAGTGCTCCAGCTGCATGTATCCTGCAATACTCTGCCCTGCTCTTGGTCAGTTTTGAAAAAGGTAAACTAGAAAACAAGGAAAGCTCTGAAGCCATTAGGTAGTAATGTGTGAAGTATAACCAAAAACCAGCAACAAACATTTAAGCCACCAAACCAGAGGCATTCTTTTCCTTCATTCCTTCCTTCTGCAATCACAGGCACCTTATAAAACAAAGTCTATGCTCAACAGCATCCTCATCCCTTCTTGAAAACACCAGAGCTTCCCTGGCTCCTGCGTCCACTAAGAGTGGACTAGTAGACTATATATGTACTATTAAGAGAATTTTGGTTTGGGTTGATGATACAGAGAACTAAAAAATTAAAAAATAAAGGAAAAAAAAAAAGGAAAAAGGAAAAAAAAATAAATGTAAACCCAGGACTGAGAACTATGTTTTAGGGACATACAAAATCCATAGCAATGAAGGCACATGGAAACAGTAAGAATTGTGCCTATCCCATACATGGCTTCACTCTTCTTCCCCTGCACTTTCTGAACTAGACATGTAAAGCTACTCACTGATCCACAGCTCTTTTGCATGCCTTTTATCAGCATTCACGTTCTTTTACAAGAGCTGAATAATGCATATGCAATAATGTATTTTAAATACTAGAACAACACCCTGGTTTGTCTTTAATTCTTTACTAAAAATAGCACGAGATCCATGAGCAGAAATGATGGAGAATCTACAAACTACTGCGAAGAAGGCCAATTTGACACACAGTTTACAAGAATTACGTTAGCTTACTAATGTTTCAATATTAAATTAACCTTATAATCACAAGTACTGAAGGTCTACATTTATGATACAGAACATTCCAATGTTAGTAATTTTTATATTAGTTGTAGCAATGTGAAAATTTTGTTCAATGTAATGGCTCATACAGCAAACTACATTCATCTCAGTTCACCCATCAAATTTGATTTCTGTGTGGTTTATACCCCCCTTCCACCCACACACCGAAAAACAACTGCTCCCCCCCCATCTGAGCCATACCCATGTATAATACACAAAACATAACTGATACAAAAACTCACTTTCACTGGACAACATCTAAAATATGTAAATACCTGTTCCTGCAGGTCGTAGTCATAGCTATCATGCAGCAGAAGACTGAGGACATACCGAGTATAAATCATGGCATCAATGCCACACTTCTCTAGCTCTTGTCCCAGCCAGGTCTGCACTGGACCCAAAGCATGTAGCAGAGACATTTCAGAAACAGATAGAGGGCCTGGATAAGAGCTTGAGGAGCTTTCAGATGGCAAACCATCCACAACAACTGTACAGATAGGGCGCATGAATCTAGGTGGTTGGCATCCTTATAACGTGAAGCATTTTCTGTAGTTGATATTCCGTCGATATCTGGAGGTGATTTTCACTCCAGTAAATAGGAGAGAGGCTTGACTTCTAGGACAATCATTTATATTTCCTGGCAGTTAGCCGTCTAGAGACGAACATCACTCTTCAGGCATGACCAGTGAATAAACTAAATCCTAATAGCAAACACATATGTAGATGTGTTTTTCTACCTTAATTTCACATTGAGGCCAGATGCAAGTCCCCAGCAGGACCTATAAAGAGGAAAAAATGATAAGTTGTGATAATATGTATCCATACATCAATAATATTAAACAGTGAAAAGAGCATGTAAGGTAGAAAGCAGTCATTTACACACTGCTTACTCCACATACATAGTACACCTATTCAGTGGCATTTTGAAGAGTAGCGGGAACTATTCCAAGTTCACTGGTGACTTTTAGAAAAGGTGACTCTTTAAAAAAGACTTTTTAATGCAGGAAGAGAGACTTTTTCAAAGACTTCACAACTAATCCATTGATTGAAATAGACGTCTGACCTAACTCTACTGGAAAGTTGAAATTATATTACTTGCACTATCAGCTGAAAAAACAAAGTAACACACTGATAAAAAAAAAATAATCTGATAGTTTTCATAAAGACTGACTGTATATTTTGTATCACTAGAAGACAATATGAACCTACTGTTTTGCAATGATTTCCATTTCTGCAATAGAAAGAAGTGTCTTATTTATAAAATACTGAATTTATGAAATTCATACAGCCAGAAGTTTCATAAATCCTACCACTAAGTAGTTGCTATCTTCAGGTTGGTTTTTTTGAATGGTTTTCTAGTTTCAATATTTGCCTTGCCTCAGTAAAACAAATCATTTTATCACCTCAAATCTGTCCTTATAGAAATATAAACCTCTGGAATAACTTAAAAATTTAAGAACATAGTTTACCAGTGCCAGAATTAACATTTAACCCTCTTTACAGAAAGCATACACCAGTCTTACCTGAGAGCTTACACTCTAAACCATATCCTAAAATAGATCAAACATCCTCAGACTTACAACCACAATCCCAAATCAATCTCACTAAGTAAGGGGCAGAAGGTGCAAGCACTATACACATGGGCATTCTGCCTTCTACCTCAGAAGAAGCCAGTCCAAAAAAAGGCATTTTTAGTTTGGCATATGGTTGATTGGCAGACCAGTCCAAAAATGCCTTTTTTGCGCTGGTCTGCCAATCAACCACATGCCAATCTGTCATTTAGTTAGGCCTTCTCTCTCCTCTCCAGCTTCTCAGCAAGAGAAAACAAAGCTCAAATCCTAGCAGGAAATAGCCCTTCACCAGAAAGAAACAAAGACTAAAAGATTGAAGCAAAATTTATTTCCACCTCACTGCAAGATCACCAACATACTCAAAACAGACATCACCTAATATAACTATCTAAACCATCTACTGTGGGCAGCATTTCACATGGGCAGCATGTGTCTTGTGGCCAAAAAAACCCTGAAAGGTGACCTTCGAGTTGACACCTACATCCACACGACAAAAGACTTGTTTTTAGCAGCTTTCTTTGTATCACTACCCAGGTACAACTGTATATTCCAGATCTTTACCAAGTCAACTGCATCATCAAAAAGAAACCCATAATAATCGGTTGCTACAGAGCTGCTACAAAACCCAGCACTACACTAAAGCCACCTAACTTCTCCGACAGCAATGTTCATTTTGAGAAAATAGGTAATGCAAGAGTATTCACTCTTTGTCAGGAACATGTTTGCATTAGTCAGAATCTTAGAAGTAAGCACTAGCAAAGTAGGTAGAAACATCCTGCAAAGAGCCTGGAAGTTCCTGCTTCATCTCACAACTAGAGATCAGAAAGCATGAGAAAAGTCTAACAGTGTTACCAAGATACTCCAAATCAAGCCCCAAGTCCAAACTCTTAAGCAGCCCCTATTCCCTTAAGTGCTAGAAGAACGACATTCCACTCAAACTTCTATTTCATCCTCCCCCTGTTGGTACTCCCCATCACAACATGTGATGAACTCTCCCCAAGTCAATGCAACAATTCAAGTCAGCCCTTCCAGGTACTGAGTCACTTCAATCAAAACTCCCTTAGACACATGGTTTAGATCCTCAGCACCCAGTAAAGACTAAGCTTATGTTTCAGCTTTTCCCTGAACGAGGTGATAATGTGGCCTCTCTTTTCTATCTTAACACTTATTTTCCTAGGCAGTTGAGAAATTCAGTTCTTGAGATCTACTAGGCTGACAAAATCTGGCTTTAGCTGACCAGTTAAAGCATGTCTTGCTTGTCTAAAAAGACAAAGAGGAGAGGGGAGAGAGAGCGAGAGAGAGACAGAATTCACAAGAATTAAGAAATGAGACAACAACAAATTTTCTATCATGTTCAAATATTATAGTCCAGCTTTTTTGATTATCGTATTCAATTATCTATTTTGACATTAAGTTTTATATCACATATATAATTTGAAAATTGGAGATCTGAACAAAATTCTGAAATAATATTTGAGAGTTACCATTTTACAACTGTCTCAAGTACTTTGTTTTACAGAAAGTAAACTTTCAGGTGAACTGAATATTTTCCCATCCCAGTACTAGAGAGAGAATTTCCGTATCAATTCAATACAAGTCACTCAAAGAGCAAACATTTTTGCTAATAGATATGAAGCTAAATTTTAGAGGTAAAATTTTCTGACAAGTAAGTCATCATACCTCTTTTATCTTTTTCACATTGTCTTGTTAAAAATAACCTTCTCCAGGCTCACAATAGCCATGGCTAATCTGAAGAGGGAGACTAAATTACAGTCTAAGTAATTAGTTCAAGGCTAGCAATTTTACCAAGTTGGAAAGAACTCCCCATTTCCAGCTACAAAACATGATGGAGGGACACACCTTATAATAACAATTACCAAATAAAAATCTACACATCTCTATCAATAGTTTATGAGAACTACTGACTACTTACAAATCTTAAAGTCAAAGATATATAATGAAATTCTTCCAAAGCAACTTCTATATACTCGGCTTCCTAGTAGAAATTTTCCTTTGAAGTAACCTTCAGTTTTTGTAATCAATGACCTTAGTAAGGTCACTGTTAGATACGCTGTCAACAGCTTAACAACTGGAGGCACAAGAGCCAATTTATGAAAAGTCTTGTAAAGGAATGAGAATACAATACTGTGTAAACACTCAGATTTTACAACTTAAGACTACCATAGAATAGATACTCTCTCAAAATTCTAGTCAGTGTGATAGTCACTAAACATTACTTTGAACTAAAACAGACAGCAGAAGAAAATAACTGAGTTTTAGTCTTCTGAGATTAGTTATGGAAAAGCAACAACTTTCAATAATCTATAGCAAGAAACAGGAAAAAGAATCAATGGTACAGAAACGGAAGCTGGTACATTCCAGGTCCCTCCAACAGAGATGTTCTTACATGGTAAATAACTTTCTTTTCAAGCCTAAATAATCCTAGCTTTCTCTGTAAGTGAAATGGAATACCAGTATTATCTAAATAAATAAATAAATACATGTCTTGGTACTACAAGAATGAGAGCCACACTAACACCTTCTTGTGACAGTTTTGTCCACCAGAATACAGCATGTTAGAGTAAAATTACACAAAGGTTACCAAAGAATGCAGCTAAAGAAAGGTGTAATTAAATCACTCTTCAATGAGGCGTGACATAAGCTCACCAAGTGCTGGCATATGTAACTGCTCTTATCAGTCCATCAACAGAAAGAGTAGATTGGCTAAAAGCTCATGGCCAATCAAGACATTTTCATGTCTTCAACAGCTTTTTTTCTCTGTAATTCCCCTTCATACAAAAAAGAAGTTTTTTTTAAAGAGCTTAAAAGTAAGGCTTTTTTTTTCCCAATTGTTTCTAATCTTGGAAAACAGTGACCAAAGCCAAACCACAAAACCCACTGATTGAATCTAAGGTAAGCTCATCTGTATTTTATCAGCACCACAAGGCCTCTGAAAATTATACAGCCACAAGTAACATTCTGAATAAAGACTTTTTGTAAATGAAAATAAAATAGACTTAATATTTTAACAAGCTTTCAAGCTATCTTTTCAAGATATTCCTTCTATCAACTCTTAAAGTAATAGAAAATATTGGAGTAGGACAGTAAAACACATATCCTTTACTACTGTCTTTTCAGGTAAACTAAAGGTCCACAGACTATTTCTTGGAGAACATAAAAAGGTAACAAAAAGGCAACAAACTCTTCAGGCTTAAATTCACTACACTGGGGTTTATGCTTAGTGGAATAAAAAAAAAAAAAAAAAAAAAAGGGTCTACCTATTGAAGGAAGCTGAAAACTAATATATTATTTCTTTGATTAACCTGCAAATTCTCTCAAGCCTCAAAGTTACTCTTTATGTGCTTTGATGCATCTATTACAGAGAAGTCAATCTCTTGGATACAGCTATAGATGCTATCTTTTTTGTTACTTCTCTTCCCCAAAGGGTTAACCTTGTTTCCAGCCCTTCATTCTGCCTCCTGCTATATGTTAACAATTAGACCAAATACATTCTCACACAATAGTTAAGTTGTAACTGCTGTTTTATACAAAGTTTCCTCTATTATTCTTTGAAACATGCCAGTACATTACATAGTTTACAATTAACAGCTCTTATTTTCAAAAGGGTTTTTTTCCCCACTATGGTCTTTATGGTCTTTGACCATGTATGATAATTTTTCAATGCATGAAGGAAAAAAAAAGTTTATGGAATTCTGTATTACTTTTTTTTGTTTGTTTCTTTCAGTGAAAAATCTAAACAAATCCTTAACATAGAAACCAAATAGCCACACACTGAGGAAGGCACTGTCAAAGCCCAGAAACAAAGCCTATTTAAAATCTAGCAAACAATGGAATCTGTGTCCTTAATAAATTTCACATGGCATCTAAGAGACATGTGAATTCAGAAGTGAAAGAAGTTGTTATTTTTTAATCACATTCCTCAATAATCTAAGAAATTTGGCTGTATAGTCTTCAGAGCAAGGACAGCTTTTTTATGTGCTTGTGATGTTTGATGTTATTGTACAATAAAGAGCAGAGACCTGATTCATGACCAAAGCACTCAAACAGTACCCAAAAAAAAAAATAAATTGATAAAGTCTATAATATAAGCAAACCTCTCTCTCCATCTCAGCTCAGACAATTTCTGCTGCAAAGCTTCAGATGCATTGCCATGCCATGAGAAACTTAAATTAAAACACCTGGCTGGAATCAAAGCAGAGAACACTAAGAGTGGTTGGAACGACAGCAGCAGCTCTGTGATTTGACTTTTAGATACACAGAGAATTTCCTTTCCTAAGAAGTATTATTGGGAAGTGCAAGAGGCACACCACCTCAGTTGTAATGGATCTATGTTTTACAGTAGCCTGATGTCTAATGATGCTGGGCTTATGCTAGGGTCCTAGTATGATGCAGGTAAAGTCACAGAACCCAGTGAAGACAGAAACCCATGTGTGGGTGTTATTGTGGGATTTTTTTTTTTTTTCTTGTAAATCTGAAAGCTTATTTTCATAACACTTATCCAAATGAAAATCTGAACCTGCTAATCCTGTATAAAAGCTTAATGGAAATACTCAAAGGATTCAATAGCTACCATATAAGCCTCATTTTCTTCAGTTAGTAAAGAAAAAGAACAACCAAGATGACATCAGGGGAGTCACCACCACATTTCTATAGGATTCTGCCCTAGGACCTGCATTGCTTAACAAATTCATAAACGTCTTGGAAGATGAGATGGGTGGCACAGTTAAGACAGCAAGCTATCAGAGATAAACATAAAATAACCGAAAAAATGCAGAAGGACCTCATGAAACTGGACTAGGCAATAGAAAAGCAAACAAAATTCAACATTGACAAACCTGAAATGAGACATGGGGGGAATAACAACCTCATGCTATTAATACATAGAACAGTAAGGTGTGAACTATTCATCTCAGGATCTATTTCCTAAGCAGTATGCTACATACTCCGTGAAACTGTAATGTCAAACACAGCAGTAGTCAAAAGAGCAAATCACGGAAAAAAAATTCAAGTCATCTCATGTTTTTCACACGTATTGTACACAAAACACAATCCTAGTCCTGTAATATCAATGAAGACAGGCCTCTCCATCTACAGAGACTGACTGTTACTAGAAAGTACCAACAAGTTAGTAAGGGAGCTATGTACAAAACTTCACACAACAGCTACTAGAAATTCCTTGCCAAAAGTTAATGACTGAAAAAAACCAACCAAAAAACCCCACAGAAAACAAAACAAACAAAAGCCAAACGAGCAAAAATTAAAAATAAAATAAATAAAAAAAAACCCCAAAACAAAACAAACCCCCCTCCCCTACACACACATGCCCCTGCCCC
>WUAM01000321.1:1880304-1892678 GCA_024336885.1 Actenoides hombroni
GGGATGGGGGAGAGGGGGACGTGCCCCGGACACTGAACAAATAAAGGATTGATGCACAGTGTTGGGGGGGTGGTCGTGGGCGCAGGGTGGGAGAAGGGCATCCCCCGACCCCTGCCAACCCCTCCCGGGGGTCTTCAGGCTGCTGAGCTTCCCCCCCCCCACCGGTAGGAGCCGTGTACTCCCGGGCGCGGCCACGTGGTGGCAGCACCGGCCCACGGCCGTGCGGGGACGGAGCTGAGGACAGGGGGGACCCGGCGTCCCGCGGCTCCGCTCCCACCCCGAACCCCATCCCGAGACAGGCGATGTCCCCTGACTGGAGTCTCCTCTGTGCCCCCCGTTCTCCCCCTCCCCCCGTCTGCTCTCCTTCCCCCCCGTTCCCCCTCCCCGGCCCCTCTCCTCCCGTCCCCGCGCTTCCTCCTCTCTCCCCCCGGCCTTCCCCCCAGCCTCCCCGGCACTCTCCCGCCGCTCTGCGGCAGGCGCAGATGAGAAACGGGACGCGCCGTCCCGGGAAACCGTCCTCCCAGCGCCGGCCAGGCCCGGCCCCGCAACTCCTCCTCTTCCCGGGCTGTTAGCGGAGAGGAGAGGGGAGAGCGGGCCGGCGCGGGCCTCCTCGGGTGGGGCAGAGCGGGTCGAGCCCACCCGTCCCTGAGCGCAGCAGCGGAAAGGAAGGGCGCGGGGCGGGGGGGGGAAGCTGGGGAGTAGAGATGGGCGCCCGCCACTGCCACCGCCTCCCGGCTCCGTCCTCCCGTTGCCACGGGGAGGGCGGCTGCCGTCCTCCCTCCAACCTTGCCCCTCCCTCTGCTCCCCGGGCCCGCGGCGGGTATTTACCTGCCGTGACGGCGCAGAGCGGGGCCGTGGGGCCTCTGGCAGCCGGAGGAGGCGGCGGACTCCGTCCCGCTGCTGCCGTCCCCGAGTGAGGCGGGCGGGACGGAGCCGGGACCTGCCCTGGGAGGTGTTACGTAAACCGGCGGCGGCAGCAGCGGCTCCCAGAGCCACGGGGAGGGAGGGGGGCCGGCCGCTCCGTCACCCGGCAACAGGACTCAGCGCCCCGGCGGACCGCGCCGCAGGCTCCTCCCCATATCCTTCCGCCCAGAGGGCGGCACGGATCCCGCCGCCCAGGCGCGGGGGCCGGGCTGTGGGGTGGCGCAGGGGTCCGCGCGCTGCGGGGCGGTGAGGGCGGGGGAGCGTCGAGCGCTCCGCCGGCCGGCTGGGGGACGGGAGGGCTGCGGGAGAAGCCGGGCTCCTCCGTTCCCGTCCGGTACTGCCCGGGCGCCGCCAAGCCGGCTCCATTGTGGGCGGCCGCGCAGGAAGGGCGGTGGGGGGGGGAGGAGGAGGAGAAGGAGGGGAAGTATCCCTTTGCCCTGGTTGTACAGCCTCGGCCCGGCCCGGCCCCGCCCGCTGGGAGAGGGCCGCGCTGTCCGCCGGGCGTCTGAGGAGAAAAGGGGCGGGCGAGGCGTTTGAAAGTCACCGGCCGGCGCGGAGGGAGCCTCTGGGAGCCGCTTCAGCGGAGGGTGAGGGGAGTGGCGCCGGCCCTCGTGCCTCGGGGCAGCCGTCACCCGGGTGGGGAGGCGGGCGGCGGCCCTTCGCCTCGCCTGCCCCAGCGAGCTGCCGGCGGGAGCCACCCTCGCCCTCTCGGGAGCGCCGGCTGCGTGTTAACGACGGAGAAGGAAACACGCAGGGCCGGGGCAGGAATGCGAGGGAGGAAATGGAGGATGATGATGATGGAGGGTGGCGGTGTTTGTAATGTGAGGTCCTTTTGAAATCCTTAACGAGACTGCGAGGGCAGGGTTAGCAAATAAAGTTTATTTTGCTACTAAATGAAAACCCCTTTGGAAGGGAAGTCGTCTTCTGGAAGATTGATGTCATTGAAAGTTTTAGTAGGTGAGCTCCTCAGGAGGCAGGAAAATTTTATTCCTATTTACTAAATGCCAGCTTAATTCAGGACTGTTTACACAACTATAGAGTAATGAAAGAGCAACATTTTTAGCATAGTAGATGGGTGAAAATGGGCCACTGTAAGACTGAAAATATGCCAAGATGACACACCAAAGTACTAATTAAGCTTCTTAATTGGGAAAATAATAATGCCCCTTTCAGGTGTACAGTAGCACCTCACATTTCTCAAATATATGAACACATACAGGTCTAAGGAAACTCAACGTTATGTAAGTTGTCAAAGTAAGTCTTCTGTCTGCGTAATCCTAAGGGTTTTCTTCCTTTTATTCATTGCTGAATGTGTGGCTCCTAGAGGTCCGAAATGCGGTCTGTCATCTCTGTTGGCTAACACTGTTTCTTTTGTGCGAACAATATCTTCAGTCACTGGAACCAAGCTGGTATTTGAAAAGATGATCCTCCACACCCGGATGTAGTCCTGGTCAGGCTTTTTGACGAATTAAGCATGTATACAAAAATACACCTCGTAAGAACCATGAACACAAGCTAAGATAGGCTTCCCAGCCTACATACTCATTTCCTGATGCAGGATCAGCATTAATTTTTTTGTTTTGTTTTGTTTGTCTTTTGGTTTTGTTGTTTTATTTTTGTTTGGTTTTGGTGGGGTTTTTTGTGTGGTTTTTTGTGGATTTTTTATTGTTTGTTTGGTTTTTTGTTTGTTTTCCAGGTGGGTTTTTGTTTGGTTGGGTTTTTTTTTTTTAGCTAGGTTTGACTATTTTGAACATCCTTAGCACCCAATGTAGTCATAATTTTTTTGATTTAGGCTAGTCAAAAGTTAAATATGCAGGACTGCGTAGCTACGTGAGCTACCAGCATTCTCTTAAACGCTGCTGAGGCACTAACTGATGTCATATGAACATAAAGTTAATCAGTTTGGCTTTCTCCAAACCTTGAAGGAGTATTTTGGGGAAGCTCTAAAGAGAAAGCAGTGCTTTAAACTCTGTGATAAAAGGACGGTGTTGTTCTCTGAACCATTTAATTACTGTTCAAGTTATTTAAAGGTGAAACTGAAAAGCTTTGCTGACTGTTTTCTGCTGAGTCATGCCACTGGTTTATCAGAAGCATTTCACCAACACTGTAATACGACTCGCACCAATTGCAATCAAATCTCCTTTTGTTCATGAGCTTGAAATCTGAATTCCCCTTTTCAAGGTAGAAATATAATGCAGTAAAATGTGGGACACCTGGGATTTGTCTGTAATAGCAATTGGCACCAATTTAAATCAATCTCCATTCAGTCTCCTGAATGTATTCTCGATGTATTAGTAATGTATATCACTAATACAAATGCACTCACCTTATTTCACCCTTTCTATAAATTGTTTTTCTCTGAAAGCTCTGTAGAAGGGACAGATGCTCAGAACATCGGTGTTCTAATGAAGCAAGTCAGAGCACACAAGCCAGCAACAGCTTATTGTGAATATTCACATAGTTGTCGTGTGACATTTCAGATTGACAGTTCTGTTTTTGTGGTCAGATCTCAGGAATCCCGACAGTGGAATTTCATGTATGCTTGTTGGTTTTTGTTGGGTTTTATTTTCCTAACAGCCAACCCGATTCTGATCTCTGTTTGGCAAGCCTTTCAGAAACAGCTGGTACATGACCATATGCCGTGCTGGCACTGCTGTGAGCTTATTTCCCACTTGTCCTCCTGGTCAATCAGAGCTGCTCCATGTGCTGAAGGACAGCTGGTCCCTTGGCATGAGAAGCAGCTAATGAACTTTCCTACAAAAAGCCATAGGGATAGAGCATGATAACTTGAATCACTGGCTTTTCCTTTTTGAACTGCTATCAAAGATGGAAATTCTCTACAGGAACCCTGTTTGTTGCCCCTGTGTAATAACAACCTGCACACAGCGAGAACTACTAGGTGTGTGTGCATTGTAGGTGACAGCATTTCTTTGGAAAATCAAGGCTAAGTAATCTGTGTTGAAAAGAATGCTAAACCTCATCTGAGTGACTGATGGACTTGTGCTTTTAGCTGTCACCCTCAGCAAGTACTACCGTTTCCCTTTTTCATTCTGACCCCTGCTGGAAAGGGTCTCCAATAAATTTCTATAAGTGTATCAATTTCACCATATAATAAATTTTCCTATTAGGGAACATACTGAAGGAGGAATTGCATAGCAGTTCAGTATTACATAGCCATGGCTTTACTGTCGGCCATCCATCTTACTTCCTTAAAATCAGTCAGTTTATAATATTCCCTAAAACTTCCTTCTAGGTGCAATAAAAACCCCCTGATTTTCCCTGAGTACGGTTTTGTATCAGTTAACTTTGAAAGTCATGATAAACGATCATCAGGCAGTCCTCTATTGTTCACACTTCATAAACTGTTCATATGAAATGCTTCATAGAAACAATCTGCCCATTCAGCGTTTTAGAAACAGAGATAGAGCAACATTCATGGGGGAATAAATGTAGTTTAAGGACAAAAAAGACAATCTTATTGTGCAGGATCTAAATATATGCGTAAATTCATAGATATTTTTAAAATCCAGAAAACGGATGGACCTTAATGTAAGGTGAAACAAGGAACATCCAGCAGATACCTGATGCCTTTTAGTGGATATCTTGATGTACAGCTTCAGAAGTATATAATTATCTCTTTGAAACTACTTTGCTTAATTGCATGAAGGCTTGCATAACTTTTTTACTACTTTTCACGGTACATTTCAGGTTTTGAGCAAAGACTTACACAAAATGTTCACACCTCCCAGAACTAATAACTCGGTTCAAATGGCACATTCGAAAGGCATTCCTTAGCACTAGATCAGATTTCAGATTCCTTTTTACTGATCCCTCATTCCTAATAATATCCCTGCACAGTGGAAAAGCAGGCTGTAGATACCCACAGCATCAGAGGCCCACTTTGTTGTCAGCATCAAGGACCTCATCTGCCACGGTGAATGAAAAGTAGCATTCATTTTTAGTAGGATCTACATTAGGCCACAGTTTGATCTTTTTCCTTTCAGATTTCTCTCTAACAGGTTTGAGTATCTTTAATAGGAACACCCTAGCATGGTGAGTTTGCAAGATCTGAGTTGCTTGAAAAATCAATTACAGAATTCAAAGTAAAATTATTTTCTGCTCAATACAGCTCTATCACTAAACCTCAAAACGTACTTTGAGGTTTGGGGTTTTTTATCTCAACAAGCACATAGGAAATTCTCACAGAAACTGCAGGTCAGACGGTGCTGTTCTGTAACAGGAATGTCTGGGTTTGGCGACGGTATTTTTTGGACCTTACATTTTTTTAAAAGTTATTCTGCTTCAGTGTACTTTTACCCTTTTTCATCCTGCAGCACTAACAATTGGGAAACCCTGGTAATACCTTGAGAAACCTTTGGAAAGTCCAAAATAATAGATGCACAGGACCCTGTCTCAACATGCTGCTGTGTGCATAAAACAGGTCACCTGAAGTCTACCGTAAGAAATACTCAGATGTGAAAGAACCATGTTCATTGCCTACACTACTTTGGACAAACAGCCAAGCGGTACAAAAGATAAAGAAAATGAAAGCTTTATACTACGTAAAGAATGTAAAAGTCCAAGTACCTATATACTGCATTTGAAATAATAAACCAAGGAGCAGCTTTCACTAGTGGTTTAATGAAAAGACTACAGAAAGTACAGTGTTAGAAAAATGAAATAATTTCCACAAGTAATTAAATACAAAGCAAGTATTACATGTGATTGCATTTTAAGGACAGTTAGTCACCATAAAATATACCAATGTCTCAAACTCTGATCTTTTTTTTTTGTAATGCATATGTAGAAGAATTTGATGTCATAATGAGGTACTAATTTAATTGCATTGTATTTGTTGCTACATCAGCTATTGTCAAGACATTAACTTAATTACATGTTAAGTTTTAAATTAGATGAAACACATTATGACATCTGTTTTTCCTATTTACTACAACATTCCAGAATTACCATGTTGGAAATGTCTGAGGTTTTGGCAGCTTGCTGTCTTACAAATAGTTCATGAATACAATTAACCATCCTTGAGTAGCCTGCAGCATCAGCATCCAATCCTTGCCTTACTTGTCAGAAATACAATTATTGCTCCACACTAATTCCACCAAACATTTTTTCTTCAGATATTGGCCATATTCTCAGTTAGTGAAAATGCTGAAAAGAGAGCTGATCACATAACACTAGCTGACAATCTGGCCTCAGATTTTGGAATGACTATACTAAAAGAGTAATTCCTTCTTTATTAATGATTTCTGTTAAACAAAGAGTTAAAGAAACACAGGAAAATGTATTGAGTTCTTAAAGTAATTGCATCGAAGGTATTATTCTTTTCATCCATGCATCAGCATTTTTTCACACAATATTCTGTTGCAGACCCTAGTAAAAGAAAAGTTCTTTTGTGTATTAATGGCTTATTGTCCTGGCACTTTGACATTATGTTCTGACTGATCAAAAAAGCTTTCTTATCTGATCCCATGGTAAAAAAATGCAAAGCAAAAGGAGCACATGTTTTCATATGCTTTTTTTTTTAAAAAAAGGAATTTTTTTTAAAGCTGTGGCAGGTAAATGTATCTGTATGTACAACTTAAAAGCTGTAATAAACTTTTGTTTATTCTGTATATTTTTGTGTGTATGAACTATCTGTTTTATCTGTGCAGGAGCATAAGGAAAAATGGTCATTGCTGCTTTCTGATAGAAGTGATAAGCTAGGAAGTGCTGCCATGAAAAATAACTGGTTCCATAGATGTCAAAGAACAATGAAGAGTGGCTGATTAGTACCATCAGCCATTATAAAGGGTCCATATAAGATAGGGAAAAAAGTAAAGTTTGATAAAAGCAGCATTAAAAAAAGTGTATTGAATCTCAACCAAAAAAATACTATTTTGATCTTAGAAAAAAAATGTTTAGAAATATATGCTGAGATCCAGTACCTGCATTACCAAACCTCTAACTGCACTGAGGAGACATTTCTAGCTACTGTGATTGACTACGGGGCTGTCATCCTGAAATAGAAAGCATTGAGCAGCACAAGAGAAGGAAAGGATATTTTCCTGTCAAGAAGTAGCTAATATTTCAATACTTTGCAACTACACTGATATGCTCTCTAAAGTATCTTTCATGGTATCTTGGCTTGTAATTCTAACTGAATGATATTTAGACACTCATTTGAAGAGTTAGTCACTGGATCTTGTTAATGGGAAAAAACCTACCTTGCTTCCCAAGGCAAATGGATGTATTTGTGTATTTGTATTATTTGTATTATAAAGGTGTTTTCTTTCAAGAAAGTTATCTCTGTTGAGAGGAAAACCATAAGATAATAGTTTATTTTTCAGAACAAATATTTTCTTCCTAAATGCCAATGTCAATATTCATAGCAGTGGATAAGAATTGACAGCTAAGGGCATTGCTTTCTTGTTGCAATGTTTTGATCTTACAGATTTTTGTTCCTGGGAGCTTACTTTCACAGATGCATGTGCTTCTGTACATTGAACAGTACTTCATTGCAAAGTTTTTCAGGTAGGAATTTATATTCTTAAGAAACTGGTTGAAAATTCTTTGCCTCAGTGTTGTGCATAAAAGTGATTTCTGTATCTGGAATCGAAGTATTGCTGCGCCAAAAAAATACTATGGCAATATTTCTTCCACAGTCAATTAAAATCTACAAGCCCCTATAAAAAAGAGATTCAGAGCACCTGTATGAGGTACTGGCCTCTCTGCTTTGACTGCCTAGGGCTGACAGCTGATCCAGGACTCTCTTATCTTGAAATGGAGAACTGCTTAGAGCTCATCAGTGAAAAATACTATTGAAAACCATCTGAAAACTCATCAGGTTTGGCTTTGCCAGGAATAACTCTGGATACCAAGTCATTTTTACAAGTAAGTAGGAACCACGAGAGGCTCTCACTTCAAATGCTCATGACTGCACTTTCTTTTCTCCTTGCTCCTCAAAACCAGTGTGGCTGCATCTGGGTTTCCTCTTGGGGATTGTTCTTGGCATGTGTTATCTCCAGCTGATGCTAGGCAGTTGTTATTGGCCAGGTGGGCTAACAGTTAAGTACTATGTAGTCCTGTGTTAAGGTCAGTAGCCCAGTCTTGCTTTACATGCAACTGTAAGCATAACTTCAGAGTTCAAAATAGTCTTCTGTGTCTTCAGAACAGGCAGGTACCAGTGGAGGATGTAGCTGTGGCAGTCCTGTGCACAGTAATCTGTTGATGTGTGCATTTGTCTTGGAAGACAAATTTGTTTCTCCTAGGACCTTTTCAGTAAGCTGAACCCACTGATTCTGATTTTCCAAAGGACTAAGGAAATGGTAGAATGTCCTAAGATACAGGCCACCCTCCACCCCTCTTGTTGCAACTGGGTTAATGTTCAGAAGGACAAGGGAGAACCAAGAAGAATATAAAAACAGACCCACATTCCCTGTATCTTGTTGCTGAAGGTGCTCCTTTGAAATGAGAAGTCTAAAAGTCTTGGAATTCAAACACCATATTATTATGTTTAATATAATTTCAATGTTAATTCCAATTAATATAATTTCTGTTATTTGTATTCAGTTTACCAACTCTGTAATGCAAAATGTAAATACTATCTCTGTTCGGTGAGTTACTGAGAGTTAAGAGGAGGGAGGATATGGGCCTCATCCCAAGATATTCTCTACACTGCTGGTTAGAGCAGTCTTCTAGAAGAGCTTGCTCCACAAGTGGGTTAAGAGTGCTAATGTCATCTGGGAGTACTAAATGGATTTTGAGCTAAATTCAGTGCTATTCATGGATGCTGTGTGTGAGAATGGGCTCTCTGGGGATGAGTTTAGGCACTTCATTCTCAATTACAGCTTTAAGAGTTCAGTTTGGGATACTTTTATGTGTGTGTCTGGGTCTTTGTAGAAAATTTTGCAGTCTGATGTGGGAACTCTAGTAAATTTTAAGGTCTTCCATGGGTAATAGGTGACCTGAATAGCTCTCTTGAATTTTAGACACCACGCAGACTGGAGCTATTACAAAGCTGGTAGAAAGACCAATGAACAGAGATAGGTTCTTATAACTGAAGTGTGTTGTTTGCTCTCTCGTCTTTAAGATATGCACATTTGGCAAAGTAAAGAAGGCAGCTTCTCTGCTTACAGTCACTCAACTTTTCAATGAGGACATAAATTCCCATAGTTTGGATTGAACTCCTTGAGATATTTGATACATTTTCTGCATTTCTATGCAGCCTGTCTTCTGTGACTGAGGTTAACCATATATATGATACTAGTCTTCCTGTACCTTGTTTTACAGATAGACCACCATCTGGTAATGTATCATGCAGTAAAAGTGAGATATTCAGCTGCAGCTTCTTTTCAGCAAACTCATTAACTGACTTTTCTAGACAGTAACTGCTTGTCATTATTTGTGACAAGGGAGTTTTGAAAACTGTTAAACAAGCTAGTGGTAGACAGAAGTACTTCCAGTGTACGTTAAAAGTACTGCCTCATTTGTTTTACAGAGAAAACCTTAGCAATAGTTCTGCTGAAATTTAATGACTGCCTGTTTTCACTGCTGTTAGTGTTCTCATCCAAAGACAATGATAAGTACTTACATTTTTTCAGTGATTGGTCTCAAATTTTGAGTGTGTGATTGTTTGCATGAACTGTTCTGCTTTCTGTAGTTACATGAGATGATAACAAGCTTCCATGATTAGTTTTTTGGAGTTTTTTTACCCATAGGTGCAGAGCATATTTTAACTGTATACCTTTTTCTGGCTGACCATCCCATTTCAGGGGGGTCACTTGAGGCATGTCTCATTGGGGGCAGCCAGGTTTCTGCTTTGCTTGTGATGTTGATTTTGGGGGGATTTTATTTTAATTCTGTAATGATTATGTTCTTCAGTGCACTTCTCTTAATTTTCATGGTGGTAGATTTTGTACTATCAGCTGATCTTATATTCCTCTGGCACACCTATCATTTACATGCACATAATGTACAGAAGGTGCTCATTATTTTCAGCTAACAAGTAATCTTGTTCCCACTTAATTTGAAATACATTGTTCTCCGTATCCTAATTTTGTCTTTTACAGTTACATGCCTCATTGCATTTGGATTACACTGCACCATGTTTTAATACATCATATTTAAAACCCACAAGATAAAACATCACAATAAATAGATACATAGATATAATTGCAGTGGAAATGTTACGGCAGCTAGGGAGGTTGACATGATTTATCACCTGTCAAGAGTACATCATCGTAGGCATGGAGGACAGTACGGTGCTGCTCCGTTGAGCAGATGCTCAGTCTTTCCACTGGTCTCACCAGGCTCCCAGCCTTCCCAGGGCTGAAGAGTGAGGTTGTACCAACACACTTCTGCACTCACAGAACACACAACGGTGTCAGAACTCTCTACAGACAGACTCTTGTCATAATATTATTGCAGCAGCAGCATCCCATTCCCAGAAGGAGTTGAGAAGGTTTATCAGAGGTTCATGCACCTGCATTCACTATTTCTTTAACACTGGAGCTGTTGCTGGACAAATAAACCAGTCTCTGCTTGCCAAGCAATGGCAAACCTCTCCACATGGAAGCGCCAACTTCTGCTGAAATTCATGCACCTACTGAATTGGTAATTTCCTTTCATCTTCACTCCAAGATTGTACAAGATGGCATGAGAAGAATTGTCTTGTGGGCTGTATTTGGCTTGCACAATACCCAGCAGCGTATCATATTTGCAGATAATATAAGTTACTGTTTGCAGTGGTTAATTATCTCAGTAAGAGATTTCCTTGGTAATGCCAAGGAAAAACATAAACTTTGTAATTAGTTATCTCTTTGGGAAAGTTTTACCACATATAACTATGAATACTCCTTTCGTTCTGTATAAGGATTGTTCTTTCACTTTCGGTCCCTTTTCGATGTGACATCAGATAACCAAAAAAGCCACTTGTACACTGTAATATAAGGGAGTCCACAAGAAGTCCCAGAATATTTATATTGTATTCTAAAACCTACTTCTGAAGATAAAACATTAGTTAAACAATATGGGGTACATTTAGTTTTCCAAAAGGGAACATACTCTGTATGCCCTGATGTCTGGAAATGCTCTGGGGAAGAACCAGACAAGTTCTGTCACACTTAGGCAGGGTATAGCAAATACGTAATGTTCTAATAGTTTCCCACCTCCGGCATGGTTACAGTTCAGTTGTGGAATTCTAGAAAGCACAGAATAACAATGATGCAGCCAATGTTTCAGTCTAGCAAAATGTCAGAGAAGACAGTATACATAGATGAATCTGTGTTTACCTGGTTAATATACACAAATCCCTTACTCCCCTGGGAAGAAGAAAATACTGGTGTCGCCAAGTTTGTTGCACAGGTTCATAAAAATAAAAGCAGAAATCCATAAATATACATGTATATACTAATATATATTCATGTCTATAAGTTACACTGTTGTTTTTTTTTCAGATAGGAGTGCTGAATGGTTATGTCTCTGCATTTCTCAGTATAAGCATACATCATTTCCATGTGTGTTTCAAGAGATTGACTGAATTCTTGAAGGTGAATGATAAAGGAGTGTGGGTTGTGGAGCACTGAGATAATACCAAGAGTCACCTGCAAGATATGGAAAGGGTGGAGCTACAAAGCTTACTATGTCAGACCTCACAAAAGTTGAATATTTGAGTTGTCTTAGTGTTATTAAATAAAATTTCCAGTGTCTTATGATCTCTTAGATCTCTCCTGGTGGTTTGCCTGGAGACTGTGTCCCAGTCACCAGGAAATACAGGTTTGCCATGATAAATATTCCTTCAGGAATGCATGTTGTTAAGCTGCTCTTTTAAACACTGTAGTGTAGGCTAAGCCTCAAATGTCTTGATTGCCATCTTGATTTCACTGGGGTTTAATCGCAGGTTAAAGTAGTTTCCTAAGTTAGGGCCAGAAAGATACACAATTTACAGCTATTTGAATGGGAAGAACATAACCTGTTAAGATCCTAGACTGCTCTTGTCATCCATATATACATGTTTACATTATAATTTTCATACAAATCTGGGCAAAATTACAGCTTTTTAAAAAGTGTTCATAATTTGCAGAGGGTTTTCAGATAACTACATGGGATAAGATGAAGGAACACAGGCAGGAAATTTGTAAGAGAAGGGAGTACATCAGAGCCTGCCTCTGAGCTTTCTTGAAATGAGATTTGGAGAATTAATTCAAACCCATCTCTAGCAAACATGATTTGGAATGGCAAGAAGATGCTGGGATGATATCCAAAAGACAATTAATGAAACAAAAGCTATTCATGTATTTCATGACATGAGTCCTGGCAAACAGCTCAGTAAAACTGATACAGATAAAGCCAATGAGGCCTGGATAAGCAGTATTCAAAAATATACATTTAAATATTGGAAAGATTTACTAGGAATTGCAGAATGAACCATATTCATACCTATCAAGTTTCTATCT